>QEPC01003503.1:1561861-1583786 GCA_003113815.1 Sphenodon punctatus | reverse complement strand
CCCTCTGTTCCCCTTCCTATGTCTCTCCCCCAGCTCCTGTCGCTCAGATTGTAAGCCCTAGGGGCAGGGACCGTGTCTATTTTATTACTTTGTAAAGTGCCATGTACACTGCTGGCGCTATATAAATGCTTGTTAATAATAATAATAATAACCTAGATGTTAGCGACATCCCGAAGGCGACTACTGGAATCACTGGCAGGGCCTGAATGTCAATCTCCTAGTATCCACAACTCCCTTTTGCTCTAAGCTAACTCACCCAACCGCTCTTTTCTAGGCTACGGGAGGAGCAATTCCAGTGACTACCAAGGCACTGAGAGATACCTCCTTTGAGACAGCTTCCCGTAATTTCAGGCCTGGGTGTGACCTGAATATTCTTGCTTTCTACCCGTGATGTGTTAATCACGGGCTGTGTTCTTCCGGGAGTCAATTCGTTGGTGGGAGAGAGGCAGATCGGGTCTGGAGGCTGGACTGGAGGTCTCCTGAGGTCACTCCCGGCCCAGAGATTCCCAAATGGTGGGGACAGTGTTACTGGACAGGCTTTGCATGGTTGTGTTGATGTCTGCGGTCACAGAATTATATTTAAGTCTCAAAATGGAGTCATGCTAGCAAGGCTTTGGGGGGAAATTGCAGTATTTTTGATGAGGGAGGTAGGTAAATTGACTAACAAAACACACCTGCTTTGACCAAGCCAACAGAGATTTAGTGGGGCTAACACCAGAGAGAGAGATGGCGGCTGACATCATCAATTAGGCCAGGGCTGGGGAACTCCAAGGGGGCTGCATAGGGGGTGAGGGGGCATAGGGGATGTACTGAAGAAAGGGAGATCCTGTTCTTGTGTGGTTAGAGGTGGGAACTAGATCTAGGGGCCAGATCTAGGAACTGAAAAGAAGCCACATAAAACTTTGCCTTGGGCCTTCACAGTACTTGGACCGGGAGGTAGGGAGGGACCCTGGTTCAAGTCTCATCTTAGCCAGAAATTCACTAGGTGACCTTGGGCCAGTCGCAATATTCTCTCAGCCTAACCTACCTCACAGGGTTGTTGAGAGGATTAAAAGTTGTGCTATATGTAAAGCGCTCTGAGTGCCATGGCAGGTGGGTGCTATATAAAAACAATTATATTATTATTATTATTATTATTTGGCCTCCTGGGCCTGAAGTTCCCCACCCCTGAATTAGGCTCTTGGGAAGAATTCACAAAGACTATTTTGGGGGGGGGGGGCAGAGGAGAGGGGTGGCACTGGCTAAGTGATTCATTTGTATGAAAGGGCTAGAAAAAGGGAAATGCCTCTTTGGCGCAATTTTGTGTTGGGTAGGTTTTTCAACCTGTTACAAAAGATTTCTCCAGGGAGGCACTCAATTCCTGCAAAGGTTAAAGACTGTTTTGGGGCCTACCTGGTTTTGTTCCAAGACAAGGTTAATAACATCCCCTGTGAACCAAGAGTCCCCTATCTCCCAGGGGGGTTGCGATGAGTAATTCATGTTTGCACAAGCTCATCACAGCATTCATATTTAAACAGCACCCAGTCCAAAGGGTCAAGAATGAGGATTTGAAGGTTGAAGGTTTGGTTTCCGAGACACATGCACAGATTTGTAGAGTAGCAACGGGGTTCTGTTTCTGGCACTCCCCATTTTGGGCCATACTTTGCAATGATTCATAGAGCTTCAAGACCACATGGTATCAGGGGGGAAATCAAATCGACCATAGAGCCCCAACCTTTCTCCTTCGCTTCACAGCTATGCAGATCCCAATTTCCAGCCCCTCTGAGTTTCCCTACGCTCCTTTAATCTTCCCTTAATGCAGGCAGCTGGCTGTAAATACCCCAGAACAATGAGTCTAATCTCAAGCATCCTAAGAGCACCCTTGCACTGAAGTGAGGGGGGGGGAGGGGGGGAGACAGGAAAATGGAGAAATCCAACCCATCCACTGTGCTAAAAAGGAGGCGAAAGACACAATGAGCTAAATTTTGCCTGGCCTGCTAATTAAAAACGGAAGCCGCAGCCCCCCCAGAGCCAATGTTTGGGAGCTGAGGGTGGGGGAGTTTTCCTTCTATTCAAAAACAGGCTTCCAACTGGGCCCATATTCACTGGCATTAATTGTCATTCCTACTACGAGTGTCCTAGTTTCAAAGTGAGCGCGGCCCTCCGCCAGTGAAAGCCAACACCAGCTTGGGGGCATTAAAACAAAATTGATTGACTGCATTTTCCCACCCACTCAAACTTTAATAAAGCCTCAAAACTCTGGGCCTGTTTCCCCCACGCCCCCTTCCCCCCTGTCAAAAAGGGTCAGACTCCTGTATGTAGAGATTAGAGCTTAATGCTAGGGGCTGCTTTACGGGACTAAAATCCAAACCACTTCTACCTCTATTAGGGGACGGTAAGGTTCCTGGTACATGCCATTTATTTTCTTGGACTATGGGTGTTTATTTTTTAGCAAACTGCAGCCCTTTTATTTTTTAACGTTTAATTTGAAGCTTCTTTAAATCCCACCCCACCCCAAGTTTATAGAAATTGGCTCCTTCCTGAGCTCACTTTCTCCAAGTTGTTTTCCAGGACTCCTCCCCAAACTGGTTTCTACACAGTGATGAAACTTTAATGTGGGAACATTTCACTGTGTCCTTAAGTTAAAAATTTTTTGAAAAGGACACCTTTTCAAAGGGAGGGTCCCAGTGTGGGCATCTAGACAAGTCACAGGCTCCCACCGTTCTGGTCTGAATGAAATGGGGTCCCACAGGGCTCACCCCCTCTTCTTAACATATTTAGGTGATCGGGTTTCTAATCCGGAAAAGATTTACATACACAATTAACTCGTCCCACTGAAGTCAAGGGGGCAACTCAAAGTGTAAGAAGAGAACATTTCAGAAAGTGGATCCCAAACCTCTGCGTCATGGCCCCGTTTTGAGACTTCAAAGTAATCATGCGACCCCCCCCTCCCCCCACCCCAAATGGCAAGGAAGCCCATGCAGAGAACAGTAGAGCAGGCTGTGCACTGGATAAAACACAAACAAACACAAAGGAAGACCTTTCCAGGTTCCCTATTTGAAACACAAACACTAGAGTTGTGTATTTGGGTTCTGAGTGAAGTCAAAGTTTTCTGAAAACGTGGTCTCCAGGGTCTCAACCTGGGCCCCCCAAACTGCAGACCACGTCCAGCGCAGAGTCAGGCTGCTCATGAAATAGCAGTTGGACCCACTGCCCCGTCTGCAAACGGGCGAGCCCTTTTTGGGGTCAGGACCCACAATTTGGGCATCTCCAATTTAGGAGGAGCTTGGCCCTTCAGAATTTTTCTGTCCGTTGGGTTAAAAAAAGGTATTCTCGCCGTTTTAACCCAAGGGCTTTAGATTTAGATGAGATATGAAGGGCAGGAATGCCAGGCAGCCGTCTCCACACCTTACCCCACAGTAGCCTTCAAATGTTCAGACATGAAGTGCGTGGTAGCGGGGGGTCTTACCACAAGCTTAAGAGCCGCCCCCTCCTCCCCCCACAAATTCTAAGGCTGGCTTTGTTCAGGGGGTAGCATTGGGGGGGGGAGACTAGCTAGCACAAACTTATCATGGAGTATTGCCCCCCACCCTAATCCTTCAGGAATCCCACAAACACTTGCTGCTTGAGAAATCCCCATTTCCTGTCCCTTCCTCTTATGTCATGTCTGAACACTCCAAGTAAGGGGTAAGAAGTAGGGTAGCTACTACAGAGTACATACCACTTGCTTGGGATATGGACGAGGCTCTACACGGGTGGATAGTTTTATACCCTGTGAACACTCCCCATGAAAATCAGTCCCTTACTCCTAGTGTGTCAAGTTGAGAATGTGTGTGGAGGCTTGTTCACATGGGACAGTACAGAGTAAGAAACCCAGCGATAAAGAAAACAAGGGTTTATTAGCAAGGAGTTGCTTACCACCAAGTGGGAACTGACACCAAGTCCCTTTTTCAGGTACCATGTTCTCTGGAGCATTCCCACGTGGGTTCAGCAATGCCACAGGGTCGACGCCCACCCCTTGGTTTCGTTACCACAGAATAAACTACCTCTTCATAATAACGTGTTAACACGGCGGCCTAACAAGTCTCCCCACGCAACCCGAGGTTGCAGCCCCTTCCCAATTGCACTCTCCTCCTTCAGCATTAACCATCAGGGCAGAAGCAGCGGGTGTCGGAAAGACCGGTACTTCTCCCCTCTTCTGTTGATATGCTGAAAGAAAGAAGAAAGCTCCAGGTTCAGCTAGATTTCAGTTTCAAAGTTGGTTCGATTCCTCTTGCTGCATTGGAATGAAGTTTCCACAGGAAATTCAGTCAGTTATTTATTTATTTATTTTAAAAAGCAAGCTCAGGAAGCAATAGAAAACAGACCTAGAAAACAAGTCCGAAGTTTTCAGCACGGATCGGTGTAACAAACAAAGAAACAGGCAGAATTCCATCCAAATACCATTTCCAGCAACTAGCACCAGGGCATCGAGTTCAACTGACCTGATCTTTTACGGGGCCTCCCACAGGTAATCGACTGAGAGGGAGTTCAAGGAGCTCCATTCCCCCCAAACAGTTTAGAAGTGACCAATACATCCTCTTTTCCAAACCGGACCAAGAGTCGGGAACGGATTAGCCCACACGGCAATGCCAGACGCAATTCAACACCTTGGTTGGGTCCGAACGTCCTAACTGCTTCCCCAGGAAACCCTCTCTGAAGCACAAGGAGGTCTGTTTCATCTAGGCATCTCGCAGAGACATTGGTATGCCATTTCTAAAAACATCACTTCCTTGCCACAGAAACACACACCCCCACCTCCACGAGCACACACTCACAGACACCTGCTGCACCCCGCGTGGTCTCCTGCTCTTGGGCACCTTCTCTCGGCTTTCGTCAGCAAGCAGAGCTTTCTATGTAGCTCTTTGTAATCCTTTCCATAGCAAAGAGAATGCAACCAAACTACATATCTCTTTGTTGTGTGCCAGTTGTCTGTAAATTCAGGCATCAATTCTCTCCCCATGCCCATTCAATCAGGATCAGGTTTGTGATGGGGGGTATACTACCAGTAACATTCCCAACTGAGATCAGGTTCCCATTCTGTCAGGTAAGAACACAGTCAGTGCCAGACAGGGTCAGAGCAATGGTCCATCCAGCCCAGGATCCTGTCTCCGACAGCGTCACAGTCCGTGCCAGACAGGGTCAGAGGAATGGTCTATCCAGCCCAGCAACTTGTCTCCGACAGCGTCACAGTCAGTGCCAGACAAGGTCAGAGCAACGGTCCATCCAGCCCAGCGTCCTGTCTCCGACAGCGTCACAGTCAGTGCCAGACAGGGTCAGAGCAATGGTCCATCCAGCCCAGCGTCCTGTCTCCGACAGTGGCCAATCTCGGTCACTTTGGAGAAGTCCCCAACAGGCCATAATAAGGTGATCCATTCCCTGCTGTTCACTCCCAGCAGTACACAAACTTAAAAAACAGACCATTCCTGCTTCAAAAAGACACGTGACCCTCTAAATTACTGAGGCCCGTGAGAACTCCTTTTGCAACTCCAACATAATCCCACAACCCCAGACAAAGAGAAGCAATGCACATTAAATATCCATCAGGATCACAAAGCCCGCTGCAGGGGGCAAGCCCTCACTGGGGGTGGCAAACCAGTTTGGGAATCTCTGCTTCACACCGACAAAGCACAGTGAAGGGGGGGGGGTTGCTGCCCCCCATTTTGGGGAACTGCTTGTTCATTTTCACAGGGGTCTAAGGCGCCTACGGGGCACCCGCTGCTTCTGTCCAGGATCAAAGCACCCGGATGGCTAATGCTGAAGGAGGAGAGTAAAATTGGGAAGGGGTTGCAACCTCGGGTTGCGTGGGGAGACTTGTTAGGCCGCCGTGTTAACACGTTATTATGAAGAGGTAGTTTATTCTGTGGTAACGAAACCAAGGGGTCACCTAACCTTAGGCACCAACGCAGGGCTCGCAACAGGCCGCCTTGAGTCATGTCCTTAACAGACTACCCAAGGCAAACCATGCGAAGCCAAGCCATTCGCCCTCGGAAAGGGAAAACCTAGAGGAGGCCCCAGAACTGTCAGCGGCTTCCACCCCAAACCGTGGAGTGGGCTTGTGTCATCTACGGCCACGGGAGTATTGCCTAAAAAACGTGGTCACAAGCAGAAATCTGGAGGTACTCCTTCCCTCTACTTTAGTTGCTGTGGGCCAGCGACATGTGCACGGCAGGATCCCGAGGAGGCTGTTTTTCAGGCAGGAGGCTCTGGCGAAAGGCGGAGGAATGAGGAATGCCATTTCTGGCATAAGGAAATAGCTATGCTACAAGTGGAGGTTCTCCTTAGTCGTAGCGTACAACTACTGGCACGCTGGCATGGGGGCAGAGCTAAGGGGGGTTGGAGGCAGTGCTGCAAAGGAGATGGGGGTAAAGCTTAGGGGGTTTGGGGAGAGCCCTGTGAGGTGAATGGGGGCAGAGCTAAGGGAATCGGAGGTAGCACTGCAAAGGGGATGGGGGTAGAGCTTAGGGGGTTTGGGGAGAGTCCTGTGAGGTGAATGGGGGCAGAGCTTAGGAGGTTTGGGGAGAGCCCTGTGAGGTGAATGGAGGCAGAGCTAAGGGGGCTTGGGGGGAGCCTTGTGAGGAGCTAAGGGGGGTTGGAGGGAGCACTGCAAAGGAGATGGGGTAGAGCTTAGGGGGTTTGGGGAGAGCCCTGTGGGGCAGAGTTAAGGGAATCGGAGGAAGCGCTGCGAGGGGGATGGGGCAGAGTTAAGGGGATTGGAGGAAGCACTGTGAGGGGGATGGGCAACCCATCCATCCACCTCCCAGCATTATTTCA
Source organism: Sphenodon punctatus (assembly GCA_003113815.1). Lineage (NCBI taxonomy): Eukaryota > Metazoa > Chordata > Lepidosauria > Sphenodontia > Sphenodontidae > Sphenodon > Sphenodon punctatus. The sequence continues at coordinate 1,576,994 of QEPC01003503.1, read as the reverse complement.
GAACCTCATGCGTCAGTGTGCTGAAAATAAATAGAGGGTGAGGGGCACCATTAAGGGGTTCTGCTGAAAATCTGGGGGCACATGACTCCATGCACCCTCCTCCCTCACAGGCACATGCGTAAGAGGGACATGCATAAGACGTTTGTTGTAAAAGACAGAAATCGAACTCAGATCTCTCAAGCCCCCATCTGGTCCATTTCCCCCCCACAAGGCTACCCTACCATGTTCCACCCAGCGACGCTGGCCTCCATGCCATCCCCAGGGTGAACAGACGGCCCCTTTACATAAGAACAGAAGTAGTGCCATACTGAGTCAGACCAATGGTCCATCGAGCCCAGCATCCTGTCTCTGACAGCGGCCAATCTCGATCGCATGGGAGAAGAACCCACAGTCACAACGGACAATCCATTCCCCGTTGTTCACTCCCAGCTCCCGACAGTAAGAAGTTCATCCCGTGAGCCACTTGTTTAATAGCCATTAATGACTCTCCAAGAACTTATCCAGTTCTTTTTTAAACCCAGCAATACTACTGGCCTTGACAACGTCCTCTGGCAACAAATACCATAGGTTAATTATGCGTTGAGTGAAAAAGTACTTCCTTTTATTTGTTTTAAAGCTGCCGGCAGCTAGTTCCATGGAGTGTCCCCTAGTTCTAGTGCTATTTGAGAGGGTAAATAACCGTTCCCTGTCTACTCGTTCCACACCACACAAGATTTTATAAACCTCTGTCATGTCTCCTCTCAGTCTTCTCTTCTCTAAGCTGAAGAGACCCAGCTTGTCAAGCCTCTCTTTGTACGGAAGCCGTTCCATCCCCTTTATCATTCTCGTTGCCCTTCTCTGCACCTTTTCTAGTTCCGCTAGGTCTTTTCTAGTTCTTGTAGGGCTCCCCGCAAATCCCCTAAACTCTGCCCCCATTTCCCAAGCAGGGCTCCCCCAAAGCTCCTAAGCTCTGCCCCCATTCCCCACACAGGGCTCCCCCAAAGCTCTGCCTCCACCCCCCTCACAACACTCCCTCTGTCCCCATCCCCCCATGCACTCCCAAACAAAATTCCTGGGGAAAGATGGGGCCTCACGTGGCGTTTGGCCCTCCCAAAACTTCTCAGGAGCCCTGGGTGAGAACCCCCCTCTCTCCTCCAGCTTCAGTGATGGGGGAAAGAAGCAGCAACTTGCTCCGAGTCCTCTCCTTGAGATACGACTGGCTTTCTTTATTGGTAAGATTTGAAAGTCGGGGGCAGAGCTAAGGCTGACTGAAGGCGCGCCGAGAGGAGGGAGAGCAGGTCTCCCTGCAAGTACAGGGGTGCAGCTGAAGTCTTGCCCGTCCACTCCACGGCCCTCCCTCAGGTTTCCAACACCAGCATGGGGGCGCAGAGTAGGAAGGCACGGCCAAGGGAGTTTAAAGACCCTGACGAAAAATTGGAGAGAACGGGGTGCCCTCCCCCAGCCTCCCCCCCCTGTGGCTCAGGGAACAAGCTGAATCCTCTTTTGCAAAAAGTCACAAATGTTTTTTCGTTGCTTCACAGCCTCAAATCCCACCTCTGCAAGTGGAATGAATGAGCTACACAGAGTGGCGCAGGCCCTGGATCAATGCGGTTGGTTAGCGGGAGTTCTGGGCGCCTGTCCCTGGGGTTCCCAGCCCCAAGGGAGCCCCCCGCTACCCCCAGCGAGCAAGAAAGAGGCATTTGGAGTTTCCACAGCGAGGTGCTTTCATGGAAATGCTGCCGGTTTTGGAAGCCGGAGGCCACGCGTCACAACCTGGCAAAAAGTTTGGGCATCCATATTTTTTTGCAGCATGGGCTCATTCACGACACCCAGCTCTCAATCATCTGCATTAGAAGCTTGTTTCTTCTAAAACTCGCTACTAAGTTAATCTTTCCTTCTCCCCATCAGCTACTTGTGATCGGATTGTCAAAGAGCTTTGGGATGAGGTCTTTGAGAATCAACCAACCAGTTTGTGCCATGGAGTGCTTGGCCATACTCAACTGAACTACACTGAAACTTTAAGCCTCCATGCTTGTTTACTGTTAACTCTGAGATGGGTTACATCTTTTGTGGTCTCAGTACAGAAATACCCTCTGCCAAGAGAAGGTTAGATTCTTCCTCTACCACCTACAAAAACATAGATTAAACAACCCTTCTTTCGCCAAACGCCTGCAACAACTTGAATAATCCAAAAAATAAAATGACAGATAAATACCACTAAGCTTACAGATAAGTGAGAGAGAAGACTGTTCCTAATTCTATTCATTCTTTTAAGAAGGTCCAGGGTCACTGTGGGTTAGTCACTTACTCGGAGTTACTGGTCACAACAGAAGGTTTTAACCCACAATCTTATCCGTCGAAGGTACTCACTGCCCCAACACGGCTGAACACCTCGCGCTTTAATCTAATGCCCCTCACAACACCCCCAAAAGCCCGAGTTATCTCCATTTTTCCCCCAGTGACAAGTGGAGAGAGGAAGGGGGGGGAGGGGGACTGGCCCAAGGCCACATGGGAAGTCTGTAACAGATTAGGAAACCAGGTCTCTTGAAGTCCAACCTTGCACCCTAGCAACTACTCCACCCTCCTCTCTTCCAGTTTCTGTCTCCCCCCTTCCGCGCTCCGGCATCTCCTCCTGAACTACCTTCCTGTTGATTCTTTGGCGAGCCTAGTTCAGAGAAATACTGATTTGTGGTGCAGAAGAAATATCTTCTGCAAGTTACCATCCTCAAACTCCAGGTCACTTTTTTTTTTTTTTACAACCGATGAGGTCAGGAATACTGATCTCGTTCAAAACAAAAACACTGACTTCACCCGGATCCAAATAAGCTGCTCACGTTTGCACCGCGAGCCAATGTGCCGATGGGCTAAGAACCATTACTGAAACTTGGGAGGAAAACGCACTCTCCCCCCCCTCCGAGCAATTAGCCTGGCTGTTTGTCTGCAAGATTCTCGGGACGCAATGTACCAGGACTCCTCTATTGTACCAGTGTATTCCAACAGGGGGCACAGAGAGCTGCCCCGGTTGTTGAAATAACACACTCTTCTGTTCCTATGCTAATTCTCAACAAGGTTTTCAGACTTCGAGTTCTGAGCAGGCTGGCTGGCTGCCTTCTGCTGCAGAGGCTGCCAAGGAGAAGGCCCGGTTCACTTGCAGGCCCATCTCCGTTCTCCGTTGCATTTCAGGAAACCTAGTGCCATGCAACCCCAATAGGAGAATCTCACTAACACGCCGAGGAGCTGCGGCTAGCGCACAGCCCAAGACAACGCTTGTGGAGGTCAAACTAACCTTCTGTTGCTGTGTCACAACAATCTGCTTCAGCGGCACAGCTTGTCTTGAAACTGGATTCGAATTATAAAACAAACAAGCCCCACAAGGCAAACGGAGCCACAGGGAAACCACAAGAATTTGCTGGTAGGAAGGTATATTTCAAGGGAAAAGCAAAGCGGATTAAAGAAGAACTCCAAGAATGACTACGCAAAGCCAGAATCCCAGCTGTCCTACACCCTGAATTGTCTTTGCTTCTTAAAAAAGTTTGGGTCACGAGAGTCCTTTCCGGACAATCCCTTGTTTCGGGCAAACTGTGGTGACAAACCTGCTCCTGCCTTGGATTCCAACGGGAGGAGTGTTTGGGTGGGAGGTAGAGGCTCAGCTAGAACGGCGCGGGCCTAGAAGCTTCAAAACTCCGACGGGCCGAACTGGCTGACCTTGTGCCCGACAGATTTTGCTAGGGTATCACACCTTTAGATTCAAGAGGTCGTGAGCCTCAAATCGACACGCTACCTTGTTCCTCGCCTCATGACAAGCCAAATCCCAGAGTCCTTATTTAGAACTTGTCGACTTGAGGCGAGCGTCATACACAGTGGCCAAGTCTTCTATGGTCGCTGGAAACATTCACATGGCTCCTGCACTCGGAGGCAGCTGCCCCCCGCTCCCCACCCCCGCTGAACGCACAAGATTCAAAGGAGACCTTACCTCAGGGTAACATAACCCCAGGTGCATTCTTGGAAGCATTTTATCTGGGGTAAAACTCCCCAAGTGGCATTAGGATAGCTGCCTTGCGTGAAGAAGCCACACTCTCTGTGAACAGAAAGGATCCTCTGCACAGGAGAGGTGGAGTGGGTCAACTTTTACCAAAGAAATAGTCATTCTCTCTCCAAGAGGAATCCTGCAGGTCTAGGGAGTCACGTGGGGTTTGGTGCCAGAGGGGCAGGAGGGCACCAAGTGGGCCAGAGAATGCCTCTCCAACCTCCTTGTGGACCAAAAATCCTCAGCCCCCCCCTTCCTCTTTGTAGCAAGGACCCCACTCCTGGGAGCAGGGCGTGGTTGGAGAAGCCCGACAGTGGGCCTTGAGCCACTTCACATCCCAATTTGGAGACTGGACCGGTTGCCCATTCCCCGGCCCACAAGCCCCACTCCTTGACCAAAGAGCTCTCGGAGGCAAGCCTTGTGAGACTGTCTCCTCCCCAGACCCCTCTCCTTGTGCCCAGCATTCATGGAGGAGAATGGGGTTGGCACCGCTGAGAAGACCGGGGCTGCACACAGGGGCGGCACCAATTTAAAACTCAATCTGTTTCTAAACCATTCCATTCGATTCCAGAATGTGTTGCAGCATCCCTGACAGGCTGAAAACCTCTGGCGACAGCAAGCCTACAGCCTCCCTAGGCAGCCTGTTCCATTGCCGCATGGCTCTCACTGCCGGGACGTTCTTACAATATTCAACCAAGAGTTCCTTTCCTGTCACTTGAGCCCATCGTTTCTAGTCCTACCCTGCGTAGCCCGGCAGAACAGTCCCTGCCCTCTTCCTGGGGGCAGCCCTTTTAGAGATTCATGTCTCCCCTTAACCTTCTCTTTGCTAGGCTAAACATACCCGGTTCCTTCAACCTTTCCTCACAAGACTTGCTTTCCAGAGCTTTTGTCATCTGTGTCACCCTCCTCTGAACCTGCTCCAATTGGTCTGTGTCCTCCTTAAAATGAGATGCCCAGAACTGGACACAGGACTCCAGGTGCGGTCTGACCAGCGCAGAATAAAGTGGAATTATTACTTCTGCTGACTTGGAGACAACGCTTCTGTTAACGCAGCTTAAAAACTGCATTGCGTCCACATCCCATTGCTGCAGACTCGTGTTCGGTTTGTGATCAGCCATCACAATCCCTCTAGAGCCTTTCTCCCTGTGCTGCTGCTGGCCAGGCATCCCCCATCTTAGCTTTGGGGTTTTTCTTCCCTAAATGCAAATCTTTAAATTTCTCTCTAGATCAGCAAACGGAGATGGACTTTTGCCCTTTACCCTGAAAGCCTGTCGCTCCTCATTCAGCTTTCGGTAGAGCACAAAATGCAGCGAGAAGCTGGCAAGTGAGTTTGGATCGCGCTGGTGATCCCACAAGGGCGCAGAACCGATTCTCTGGCCCAGAAACTCTTTGGAGCAAGGGCATGGGTGTAACGGAGACGGGTTAATCTACTGATCCTCACACGCACGCAAACCCCCAAAGCCTAGTTATTGCCATTTTCCCCAGTGGTAAATGCAGACAGAAAAAAGGGGCTGCCTCAAGGCCACGTGGGAAGCCTGTAAAAGATTAGGGAAGTTGCACCAGGGCCCACAAGAATTGGGGGGGAGGGGGGCATCCATAAGTGGTGTCCCTGCTGCTGCATTCCATCTTCCGCACCAAGGCCCACTCCAACCTAGCTACCCCTCTGCTTTCAAGCCACAATGCATCGCCAAAGCACCCCCCATCAGCCAACTCCTAAATGGACCCAATTCAAATAGCCAAGCTGTGGATGTGCCTCCTCTCCACTGAGGACATCAACGGGAAATTGAAAAAAGCAACCTGCCAGAGGTCATCCTGAGGTTTCAAGGTCAATAAGGTCCCCACAAGGGTGACCCATACTAAGCTATGTTGAAAGGAGAATGGTATTTAATGCCTAGCATTCAGCTTACAGGAAAGGTTCCTGGATTCTGTGTGAGGAGCAGAGATGAGGTGATGCCACGATGAATGGGATCACGGCCTTGACGAATATCTGATCTACTCTCTGCGTCACTGTTGCTCCTCAGGATCGTGGAGTGGTTAAGTCTCCAAATGGAGTCACACAGGCAAACAGCAGGAGGGGGGCGGGCCCGCATGTCCTGCCTTTAAGTACTCAGTGGAGCTGGAGGCAGAATGGGATTTGGTGAGGGTTTCCACCAAATCACAGCTCCAGATTCTGGGAGAAAGTCTCTGCCCAGTGGAGTCACTTGGAAGACTCCTGCTCCCTTCAATGCAATGAGAGTTGAATTCCTTCTTTGCAGAGACTCTGAAAGCATGTATGATATCTCAGATACAAAGAGAGTTTTTCTAACACCCGCCTGCCCACCACTGCATGGCTCCGCAGCGGATACATAGAAACGGCTTTATGTATTATTCAGCTACCTAGAGGAGACAGGACGGCTCCGCAGCCTCCCAACTAGCTCCAGAACTTCACTTTTTGAACATGTTGCATTGCCACAAAACAGACACCGCCCCCCTCGATGTCATGCTAAGCAGCAGTGTCAGTTTAGGGAGGAGGGAGGAGACAGCCCCTGAGTTTCATAAAGCGGAGATATGGGCATATGAGTCTCAAATCTTCCAGATCCCCTGCAGCCTTCCCCCACACCAAAGGTCTGGAATTGCTGCTTTTGAGAAAGTTCTTCCTCAAACTCTGACAGCAAAATGCAAACCAAGGAAAGTGTTTTCCATCTGAGCAGGCTTGGCCTCTCCAAGCTGCTTCTTTGACACAGAAAAAGCTGCAGCTTCACCGTCAGCCAAGCCTTGGCCCTCCTCGGCATGACACCACCTTCACGATACCCTATCTGAACAACAGGGCCGAGTTACATTTGATTACCTTTCACATTTTAACTGCTAAAGTTTACTCAAGGTTTTACTCTGCTCCTATCTCAGAACCCTTGTTTGCTTTTGATACTGTAGAAACTTCCTGGTGACTTGAGCCAAAGATTTACAAGAGCAGCCCCAAGCAGCCTGAATTCACAGCAAGACCAGAGCCCACCCCTTCGCCCCCCATCTCTCACACACGCCCAGAGAGCACAGCAACCCCTGCACCTTCCAGGAGCATCCCTGGCACTTGCAATACGCTCGGAACACATCTCAGAGAGAGAAAGTTAGTTACAAAACCCAGACGAAATTATACAGTGAGTAGTCTAAGAGCACGTAGCACTCAATGTACTGTTCCCCAGTGGAAAAAGACCATGAAGAAAAAGAGTGTGAATTGAGGAACAAGGGACTACTGTCTGGTGTCAAGTCGCACCCCAGTGAGACATCCACAGCCCAGACATCTCTGGGGGGACGAATTTACCCTAGAGCTTTCCCTTATAGTCTCAAAGGCCACGATGCCCATTTTAGCCACCCAAGCAACGGATTTGCCTAACTGCAGCCCAGCTCGCTGCAAGAAGGGAGTATGTCAAATTTTTCTGAAGTCGCCTTCCTCTTTGGCATGCAGCCTAGAGTGCAGAGGAGAATCAAGTTTATAAACTAAAGAGTGTTCGATGCAGACAGGAGTCCTGAGAAAGCTCTGCCCGACCCAAATCCTGAACAATTGGTGGGGCTGGACTAGCTCGCTAATTTCGGTTTTCAAAGCCTTTTCCTTACTTTGGACTCACAGATAAGACTTAACACTGTATTTGTTGTTAGAGACCTGGCCAAGGATCAGCGACAACTGAGTTTGGTTAGAAATACCGTTACAGGGATTTCACGCGGTCAAGGAACACAGAATAGCAAAAGACAAGTAGTAGAAAAAACCCCAACCCCTTAATAAACTAGGTAGTAGCTTAGATGCCTGCCTTGCTGGTCCAGTACCGTCTAGAAGAAATAGCCCAAATAGTCAGGCCTGGGATATTCTGATCCCAGACCTAGATCGGGGTGGGGAACTTTTTTCCTCTTTGGGGCCACTTTGAAAATTAGTCCGAGCTCCGACGGCCACATAGACAATGGGGCAGGGAAGAGGAGGGTCCATATCATGGATTGCTTCCCTCTCCCTGGGCACAGGCCCTCCTCTCTGCTCCTTTCCCCTGAGCTCAGTCGGTCAGTGCTTGAGGGTTTGGACTGGGAACTGGATCCAGGAGCCAGATCCGGAAACTGGAAAGGGCCCAAAGTAAGAGCTATTCACAGGCCTCATTTGGCCCCCAGGCCCTAGATTATTCTAAAAAGGCTGTCCTACTTTGCTTCCTTTTTAGCCACAATTGGCCCAAACCACAAAAGAGGATCAATCTTGGGACTCAGTTCTGCAGAGACTTAAATTCAGTGGGATCCATTCAAAGGGCTATTAGTCAGGTTGGTTGGGGATGTAACCTCTGACTGGGAGTGAACAACAGGGAATGGGTCACTCCACTGTGACCTTTCGGGGACTTCTTTGTAGATACCAAAGGTGGCCATCATTGGAGACAGGATGCTGGGCTGGATGGACCATTGGTCTAACACCACCCCCGTCCCCCCGGTCTGGCACTGATTGTGACACTGTCGGAGACAGGATGCTGGGCTGGATGGACCATTGGTCTGACCCCCCACCCCAAGTCTGGCACTGACTGTGACACTGTCGGAGACAGGATGCTGGGCTGGATGGACCATTGGTCTAACACCACCCCCGTCCCCCCGGTCTGGCACTGATTGTGACACTGTCGGAGACAGGATGCTGGGCTGGATGGACCATTGGTCTAACACCACCCCCGTCCCCCCGGTCTGGCACTGATTGTGACACTGTCGGAGACAGGATGCTGGGCTGGATGGACCATTGGTCTGACCCCCCACCCCAAGTCTGGCACTGACTGTGACACTGTCGGAGACAGGATGCTGGGCTGGATGGGCCATTGCTCTGACTCCCACAGTCTGGCATTTCTTAAGTTAAACATTTGCCAAAGTCTTCGTAGAATTCAGACCCTATCATCTGCAGAGCAGCCCAGCATACCATCGGTGTGCAAGACTTATTTGTTCAAATCATTATTCCCAAGATATCGGGAGCCCAATTCTGATCTCAAACCATCTTTACAATGGCAAAACAATGGTGAATTTAGAGGCGTTACTGAAGTGCTCTGTAGGGGAAGAAGGCAGTCAGGATTTTGAGTATGGCTCAGTTTATGCATAAACTCCACAAAAAGTCCCTTGATGCAAGACGCCGCCTCATTCCACAGTTCCCACCAAGATAAAAAGTCTCACTGACTTCAGTGGATGTTTCTCCTTTGCGCAGAGAGCAGGGCTTACCCAGCAGGAGAAAGGACCCGATCCACAGCCCTTAAGCACATATTTAATTCATCCTCACTCCAATGGGAATTCCAACATGTGCTCAACGTTCACGTGTAGTTCTTGCACGAGACGCTCTCTTCCATCAGTGCCAAAAGATGCAAGACGGGCCTTGAAGGTTAGTGCAATGAAGGAACTCTTATTTAGTGGGCACCATCCGGTTTTGGATCTCCACTAGTTAAAGACTTGCACTAGGTTGAAACTTTAAAGCCCCCAGTTCAGAATTTGTCGACAGGAATTTCCAAAAATGTGTCGCTCAACTCAGTAAAGCTAGAGACAGTGACGTTGACTAGTCCAGCATGTTAATAAAACTCGTCTCTGCCCTGGAACCGATGTTGCTTGCTCTCCGTCTTAAAGCAAAGAGCAGCAACTCCCATCATCTGTCGTTAACGCCCTGCTAATTTATGATTCAGAGAAACATGCTAGTCTAAACATATAGATTTAATTAGTTTTGCTAAATTGCTACTGCTGTGAGACTACAGGAACCCATTTATAGCCGAAGACATAAGATTAGATAGGTTGTTCATCAATTTAAGTTCCAGTTACAATGTCAAGATGATAATAATTTAGACGTGACAGTGATTGATAGTCCTTAAAAATTCCTCTCTTAAGAGCACATGCAAAAACTAAGAGCCAGTCCAGCAAAGAGGAGTGTTAAACCCTCAAGAGTTTAAAAAAGAGAAAGAAAACCCCAGTCTCATAGAAAACGGCCCTCCACAGACACTTGACCCAGTCTGAACACGAAGAGGAGAACAGAAAACCACTTTCCTTGAAGACAGAAAGCACTCTTGCCATTTCAGAACAGAAAAGTTGTAGAACAGGAGCCGGTCGATAGTCAAATATTATGGATAAATTCAAAATCAAATTAGATGCAGCTTTTTCTGGAAAATGCCTATTTTGGAGTAATCCAGTGCCTCTCACTGGGATTACCTAACGAAAATCTATCTAACAAACTCGGTAGAGTTCTAGGGAATACTGCAGTTGGGTTACACTACGCAAACAGACGATGGCTTTTTTGAGAGTGACTTCTGTTTTGTTTTTTTAACACACACACACACACACACACACACACACACACACACACACACACACACACGCAAACCACGCAGAAAAGCAAATAAATTTCTAGTTCAGGTGACTAGTTCGATCAGCCCAGTTCCCAATAGGATTAGGGTCCGATTCTCTAGGAAAGAGACGGCTTGTTCGGTGCAGTTAAGGCAAGCTTGCTTGCAGATTCCTCCCACCCACCCCTTCTGTTTTCCAGCGCTATATCTCTCGGCCTGCTCCCCTACCGCATTACTTGACATTCACCAATCGTCCCCAGTAATATCTTTATCTGAATACCAATGCAAATGGGAAGGGCTTTTTTTATAGGGCTGCCTATTCTGTGGCAGCTGAATAGAGTGACCGCTTGCTCAAGGCGGCAAAGGAGTTCACTGACCTCCCTAATCATCTCTGTCCTAGGCAGTGAATGACGTGCACATTCAGTTCTGCCGTGCCCCCTCACTTTCATTCATAAAAAAACCCTGACATTGTTCTGCCTGCGGTAGCCCCAAGAAGAGAAACCCAGCAGCTCAGAGGAGGGAGGCCCCCAGTGAAGTCTATTCAACAGCAGCCCCCGCCATCTGCCTCCTTCCTGCCACCTCCCCGTAGAGATGTTAAAACTTGCGCACACACCCCACCTCCACTAATAGCTCGGATTCATATTAGCAAACATACACATACCTCGCTTCAATGTGTGTTTTATGGAGCTGCGGAGAGGCACAAAGCCGTAGCTGTTACTGCCGCCACAGCTCCGTGTGGAGTATTAGATCATGGGGGGGGGGGGCTTCCAAGTCCCTTTATGGAAAAATGAGGCCTTCCACTGTAAAGGCAAACACTAGTGAACACCAAGGCTCAGTCAGAAGCCAGCACCACGTGGCCCATTTGACCAGCAGAAAGAATTCCCTTTTTAATTCTGGCCATTTTACAGAGTGAATAAGTTAAAATGTGTTTTTACTTGGCTGGGAACGTTTACATTCTTTATAGGGTGGCCATATATGCAATTTGTTCCAGGACGCTTATGAAACATACATGTTGCCGGGCCGGCCTTGCAATATGTATTTTTCTTTCCCTCCTCCAAGGTAAGAGCTGTCCATACTTCCAGAACAGACCCATTCCCCCCGAGTAGGGAGCCAAGGAAACAGACAAGGGGGCGGGGGGGGGGGGGGGGACAACGCACACATTGCTGAGCCAAACCTCTCATTTTTAGTGGTGTCCGCACGCAGGTCTGTTCTCCACCCAGATCCACTGGCTTTGAAAGATCAGCTCCACTGCAGGAACCCCCTCACGCCAAAGAACAGAAAGCCTAAAAATGGCGTATTTCTGGGATCCGGAGGATAAAGAACCAAGAAGGATCTAAGGCACAGGTGAAAAACCTCAGGCCCGAGGGCCAAAGGTGGCCCCCAAACGTGTTTTTATGTGGCTCCTGGATCCAGTTCCTATTCCCAAGCACTGACAGACTGAGCTCAGGGGAAGGGAGCAGAGAGGAGGGCAGGCGCACAGGGAGAGGGGACAGATCGCACTGACAGACTGAGCTCAGGGGAAGGGGGCAGAGAGGAGGGCAGGCGCACAGGGAGAGGGGACAGATTGCACTGACAGACTGAGCTCAGGGGAAGGGGGCAGAGAGGAGGGCAGGCGCACAGGGAGAGGGGACAGATCGCACTGACAGACTGAGCTCAGGGGAAGGGGGCAGAGAGGAGGGCAGGCGCACAGGGAGAGGGGACAGATCGCACTGACAGACTGAGCTCAGGGGAAGGGGGCAGAGAGGAGGGCAGGCGCACAGGGAGAGGGGACAGATCGCACTGACAGACTGAGCTCAGGGGAAGGGGGCAGAGAGGAGGGCAGACGCACAGGGGGAGGGGACAGATCGCACTGACAGACTGAGCTCAGGGGAAGGGAGCAGAGAGGGGGGCAGGGACCCAGGGAGAGGGGACAGATCTATGGCACACATCTAGGATCTAGACCCTCCTTCCTGAGCACCCCTGTCCCCAACATCTGTGCAGCCCCTAGAGCTTGAACTAATTTTCAAAGTAGTCCCTGGGAGGGAAAGATTCCCAGCCCTGCTGCAAGAGGTAGCTAAGAATTCTTCTCGGTCAACACGGAACACTCCTTTGGGGCCTAAGTCTGCTCCCACTGAAGTGTCTGGGGGACCTTGCACCGACGGCTGTAGGAGTGGAATCCTACCAGCACGTTGGAACTAGAAATTAGAACAAGTATCACGTGCCGAATGTCCAGTGGAGGCTTGGGAAGTTTCACTCAGTCATCGAGCTCTAAGACATCTAGCTCCAGGGGACTTTTCTTTTTAAAGATCTACTGTCCAGCAACATACTGGAAGACAGATGTCAGCTGGAAACTTTGGGGCCTGATCCTGAACCGCTCGAGTGAGAATGGTGCTGTACCGGAGGGGGTCCCTAAGCAGGGTCACGATCCCAACAAGTTAACTCGGTCCATCTTGGCTGCTGCCTGGGATTATGGAGTTAGAACCTAGTCTCAAAACGGGGGTCACGTGGGCAGAACTCTAGGAACTGCTGTGCTCCCTGCCCCAACCGAAGTCAACAAGGGCCATCAATCCTACGTGTGAATGCTCTGGGAGAATGACACTGTCTCGCTCAGCAGAATTCCACAGCTCTGGATCAGGCTCTCGTCTGCCCCGACGTAAATCTGGAGCCAAGGGGAGTTAATCTGAATTACGCTGGTGTTAGCAGAAGCAGAGTTTGGCTCACGCTAGGGGCTGGGGGAGACGTCAGCCTTGCATAGGGAAAAAAAAAACTGACTCTCCTATATTCCTCGAACTCCCGATACACTCCACGGACACAAGCTAGTCTAGTTTCCTCACACACACCCCAAACTCATCTGCTTTGACAAAGCAGCTGAGATGCTGGCCCATAAATCAACTTGTTTGGCTGTGTGAAAAATGAGCCCAAGGAGTTACACTCAGAATCTGGTGTTGCATTAAGCACTTTCCCTGTGATTTATGGCTTTAACCAAGAGGGGGCTGGAAGCGCTCCCCCCCCCCCTCCCCCAATTCCCCAGCCTCTCCACCAAGCCCATTCATTCCCCTGTCACTTTTTTGGCAAACAGGCTTCAAACCCTTTCCCTGAACAATGGAAACTTTCTACTAAGGGGACGGAACCTCACAATAAAGGAAGGAAAGGGGGGAAAATAATAATAAGAGGGAAAGAGAAAGAGACGCACTTCCATTAAAAGGGTTTTGAAAATATAAACCCAGCCCCAGGTAGCAGCTGAGGTACATCAGAGCAGCACCAATTTTAAAAGGTTCTCAAAACCGCTCTTCTTAATCCTGTTTAGACTCAAAGGAGACTGGATTCTGGTCAACCTTTCCTCTGTCTCTCTTCCCAAAACCCAGCACCCACTCCAGGACGAGTTTTGCACTTCATCCTGACAGAGCACACACACCTCCGGATCAAGATCCGGATTTCCAAACACTGAAATTAGCACTGACTAAGCGGGGCATAGCGTCCTCACAACGTCAAGACCTTCGCTCTCCCAAACTCTCATGAGCAGCTTTGGCAACAGTCAAGTTTGTGAGCACATCAGAGATCTAGCAAGAGCAGCTCTTTGGAGGAAATCTCCCCACTGGTGAGAAATTTCACTCCGGCCTGCCTTGGTGAGCAAACCAGCAGCCAGCTCAGCCCTAACCAACACGCCGATCCCATTCAACAAGTCGTGGAGCCCAAGCGCCTGTCTGGATATCGCAGCGCCGCACAGAACTGCAACCATCCTTCAAACGTTGACTTCCAACTTACACATCCAAGAGAGAGAGCCATTGCTTGAAGCCTCCAACGTGGGCTTCAGAAGGCAGCTGGTGCTGGGTTTTACTAGCAAAGGTTTGGGCTGCACATTCCTCCTCATTACTGTCTGACTGGTCTGACCTTCCACCATCTCCAGCCTCCTGCACAGATTCAGTGTTTCATGGACACACCTCAACAGACCGCCAAACAAGAGGGCTGTCAGCTGAAAACTACCCTTACATTGTACCAAGAAAGCCAGGAGGGGAGCCAGGGGCTCTCGGAGAGACCCTGGCCTTCTCTGGCAATCCTTCTCTTCCCCCCTGAACAGAACCCACCCCGGGGCCACCTGTACAGCTGGGCAGTTTCGCCTTAACTCTGGCTCTGGGCTTCCTCCAAGAGCCCCAAGAAAAAGGCACGCAAAGACGGAAGGGAGGCTGGGGAGTTTCTCCAGATCCCAACCCGTAGTCCCAATCTCCCAGAAAGAGAAACCCCAACAGCTCCGACCCCCAAGTCCCCCCCCTTACCTGCTGGCTTTCGGGTGATCCTGTCCTCCAGATCCGACGTGGGCAACCTGGCTGCCGGGAGACTGCTGACCGTCACCAGCAGGTAAAAGCAAAGGTAGGTTCCCCACGCAGCAACCATTCCTCTGGCCAGGCTTCGGGGAAGCAGGAGGAGAACGCTGCCCCAGCCAGCCTCAGACATCCTCCTCCTCCTCCAGCTGCATGCTGCTGTCCGAGCTGCGAGAGAAGAGACCCAGGAGTCAGTACCCGCAGCAGCCACCGCAGTGGCAGGAGGCAAGGGCAAACTGCTGCCGCTGCCTGAAATCCTGCCTGCCCACCCGCCCTCCCATTCTGGCACCAGAGAGGCAAGGCCCCCCCCCTTCCTGTCAACACCCAGCGCTTCTGCTTTGGGGGGAGAGCATTCAAGTGCAAGTGTTGGGGGGCGGCAAGAGCATTCAAGTGTTGGGGGGCGTGCAGAGCATTCAAGTGTTGGAGACGGGGGGCGTGCAGAGTATTCGAGTGTTGGAGACGGGGGGCGTGCAGAGTATTCGAGTGTTGGAGACGGGGGGCGCGCGCAGAGCGCTCTAGTTTTGGAGACGGGG
>QEPC01003503.1:1551098-1561149 GCA_003113815.1 Sphenodon punctatus | reverse complement strand
GGGGGGGCGCGCGCAGGGCACTTTGGAGTCTCCGAACTGGTCCCTTTTCAAAATAAACTAGACGCCCCCCCGAGGAGCGCCGCTGCCGCGCGGGGGCTTCGCGAATCCCCCCCATTCCCAGTCTCGTTGCCCCCCCTACCTGCTGCAGCCCCGCCGGCTGCCGGGCGGGCGATGGGGGCTAAGGACCAGCCGCAGCGCGCTGCCTCCCTCCTCTCGCTCTCCCTCTCCGCCCGCAGCCCCAGCGCTTCTGAACCTGCTCCCCGGCTGCGCCGGCTCCGCCTCGCCCGGCCCCGGGGGGAGGGAACCAGCCCGGCTCGGCTCTGCCCACGCCCTGCCGCTGCGCCCGCCTCCTACAGCCCGGGCCTGACCCCAGGGAAAGGGACTGACCCCACCGCGCAGCCTGGCCAGGGCTGCCCTACGGGGCGGGGCGGGGCAGGGCAGGGCAAGGTAGGCTGCACTCCTCTACAAGGGGGTACTTTGATTACAGAGGAGACAAAAATGGAAGCGCCCCAGCCTAGTTATTGCGCGGTGTTTGGGGTTTATTTAGCCTCTCTCTCGCCAAAGACAATAGCAGAACTAGAAAAGGCCCAGAGAAGGGTGGGGACCGGCTCCCCTGGCTGAGGAGAGGCTGAGAGAGGACAGAAGAGAAGTTGAGAAAAGCATGAGTGACCTGGAACAAGTCAATAGGGATTGGTTATGTCCCCCTCTCTAATAGCACTAGAACTAGGAGATGCTCTATGAAACTAACCAGCAGCAGACTGAAAACAAAAAGAAAAGCACCACTCACTTGTGGAACTTATTGCTAGAGAAGCCCGCTAGTGGCCATTAGGCAAGTAGGTATACAGGCCATAACCTCTGACCGCTGGGAGTGAACAGTAGGAAATGGATCACTCCGCTGGGACCTGTTGGGGACTTCGCTGAAGCACCTGAGATTGGCCACTGTCAGACACAGGATACTGGGCTCAATGGCCTATTGGTCTTGATTATTTATTCATTTATTTATTTAAACAAATGTTGCTACCCTGTCCCTCCTGTTCCAGGCAGCTCAGGGCAACTTACATATAAAAACAATAATGCAACACAATAAAAGAGAAGGGAAAATCTTCCCCCCCTCCGTAACTCCCATCTCGCCCGCCAAATGCCTGGAGAAACAGCCAGGTCTTAGTCATCCGCCGGAAGGACGGGAGATGCGGGGCCCGCTGGGCCTCCATCAGGAGGGAATTCCACAGCCGAGGTGCAGGCACTGAGAACGTCCTCTCCATAGTGGCCTCCCAGGCCATGCGGAGGACCTCGAGGAGGGTGCGCCCTGCTGACGGTAGGAGAGCGAGGCGGTCCCACATGTAAGGCCATGTAGGGCTTTATAGGTCAACACCAACCCCTTGAATTGGGCCCAGAGACTATCGGCAGCCAGTGCAGAGAAGGGAGCACCGGCGTAATGTGCTGCCGGGCCGCCGCGTTCTACACTAGCTGCAGCCTCCGGGCTGTCACCATGAGTGGCCCCACGCAGAGCGTGTTGCAATAGGCCCATCTCGAGGTAATGGAAGCAAGGAGGATGCGGGCCAGGTTGATATCTGAAACACAGATCGCATAAGACGAAATGACAAAAGCATCTGTCTGAAATAATTCCAGACTAAGGCAGGCCCTGCAACATGGATTTTTCATAAGTATTCTTTTAAAATGTGCATGTTCGCCTTAATGCCTGTGCCTACGGAAATCGTTCAGCCCCAGCGCTACAGCGAGAGGCCTGGGTGTCTGCTCCTGCAAACCCTCAACACTTCAGTGACTTTGACTCCTTTTCCTTTGAAAGGGAAGTTTAACACATCTGACATTCAAGTTGGGATAATCTTGTAAGAAGAGCACAGTGTTTCGTGGCTTTCTTGAAAATGAAATATTTCTAAGGTCTCCCTCTTAGAAAGCAGAGGTCCAGTGGGGGAACGAGCCCGTGGCCCCAGATGCTTGGCAGCTGGTTTTCCTCTTTGCGATGGTACTGCTCCCCAAGATGTAAAATCAGCCTCCCCAAAAAGAATGTTCTCCAGTGGGTCTCTGCTGCCACATCCTTACCAGGCAGTTCCTTTCTCTTGTTCTTGGAGCCTCCCCGCACACGGCCCCTTTGCCTAGCTCCCACCGGTGGCACAGCAAGCAGCAGCATTCCCTCACTGCCAGCCTCAATCCCTTCTGGAAGGAAGTTGGAAGAGTCGGCAGGCCCCCTTGCAAGCAGTCCAAGGGGGAACTAGAACATTTTCAGAGTGGGTGGGGGCAGAGAGCTCTGACCATTTCCTAGAGACGCTCGATCCGCAAGATCCAGAGCCCGCACTCAACAGAGCCACATTCGCTCTATGCCCCTGGCTCCCTCCCTACGTTATTGCTCCAGTTCACAGTGAAAATAGTGGGCTGGTTCCTCTTTTTTCCTGCTGTAGGAATTGCCAACATTATTGGTTAACTGGACAGCAGGAGAGTGGGTGTTGGCGCCCGGACTCCAATACCTGCAGCGTGTGGGATAAAACTCCACCCCCTCCATTGGCCAGGGAGTGGGAGCTCTGCTTGCATCCAGCAGAGCAGCAGAAGATCGGAAGCGCTACAGTCACAAGTCTCCGAACCTTTGGACGGGGTGGCTCCATCTGAAATCATTCTAGACTCACGCCCTACAACACGGCTTGCAGCAAACATGCCAGAAAGACTTTGACCAGGGCAGGCCCTGTTGCACGCTAGGGCCATTCATTCACCCAGGGCAGGGGGCTTGGATGGAGTGGCATGGCTGCTGCAGCAGCAGGTGGCTTGCCCCAGCACCGCCTCTGATGCCCAGTGCATAGGGTGGCCAAGAGGTCGCTTATGAAAAGTACATGTTGCAGGGCTGCATTGGTTTCAGTGCTGACGGACCCCTACCCACTCAGGGAAGAGGTAGGTGTGGGCCTCCTCACCCTGAGCCTGGGAGCCTGTTGGGCTCAGTGGGCAGTTTCCAAGAGCGGGGGAATTTATTTCCAGAGGGGCAAATAGCTAGAGTCAGCCCTGACCCTGATTGCGAAAGGCTGCAGCTCCCAAACTGTCTCACATCCTCAAGCGCCTTAGACTCTGTGCTGCTCTCAGGATGCAGGCAGGGCTGGGGCCCAGCTGTCGCTCTTTAGTGACCGAGTGCTCGCTCGGTTTGCCAGCAGCCTCCGAACAAAGGGCAATCACAAAGAGGGTCGGAAAGTGCTTGGGTATCTTCCTTTCAGCTGGTCCCCAGAAAAGGGTGGAAGGGAACTGCGCCTCTCTCCAGCCTTCTTTCGCCTCTCGTGTCCCATCTCCGTAGGAAGCGGCTGCTAGCAAGGACCGGGCAATGATGCAGGGAGCAGAATCATCAGTACTGCTGCATCCGTACCAGGCAGCCCCCCTGCTCGCTGCCCCATGGCAGCAGACGCTGGATCTGTTCGGAGGGCTAGCTGATTGCATTGCGGGGCCAGTGCTGATTGGCAGGGGAAAGTGCTTTCAAGGGCCTGGTGAAACCAGCAACCGCTCTGCCAATTGAGAATGTCTGTCTGCTTGTCTTCAAACAGGGCCCAAGCGTATCTCCTTGACTTCCAGTCTTGGGATCGATGGCTGACAAGGTGACTGTACTCCTTCCTGTCCGACACAGCCCTGCCCCCCAGCCGTTTCAGAGCTCAGCTGGATGATGGCACCATGGCTGTTATTGAACGTCCCCAGGATGTCCCAGCTAGCCGGAATGAGAAGAAACAAGTTACCCCTACATCGTGCTTTGACAGCAACCAGAACTAGAGGAAGGGGATTACAGAGTGAATCACTCCCTGTCCTCATGTAGTCAGAGGTTTGGGGATGCCCCCCTGACTGTAGAATCACAGAGCTGGAAAGGGGTTATCTACTCCAACCTTAAGTTGTGGAATGTCTTGCCAGAGAATGTGGTCAAGGCCAGTAGCACAGCTTGGGCACATGTCTGGAGGATGGGTCCGTTAGCAGCTATTGGCTGGGTTTTTTTTTTTTTGGGGGGGGGGGTAACCTCTGAATGACAGGAGGTGGGAGTGAACAACAGGGAACGGACTGAGCCATGGTGACCTGTTGGGGATTTCTTCCAAGTGACCGTGATTGGCCACTGTCGGAGACAGGATGCTGGGCTTGATGGACCATTGGTCTGATCCAGTCTGGCACTGCTTACGTTCTTGGATGCTTGGAGGCAGGATGGCGGCAGCTACAACATCCCCAACAGGTGGCTGTCCTGTCCAGCCTCTTCTTGGAAACCTCCTGTGACGGAGAGCCGGCTACGGCCTCCCGACGCAGCATGGCTACCCAGCTCTTACTCTTAGGAAGTTTTTCCTGATATCTAGCCAAACTCTCCCTTCCTGTAACGTCAGCTTTTTCTAGGCCTGCCCCCTGTAGCAATGCCCTTTAGATGTTGGGGAAAGCTATCACGTCTCCCCTTAACCTTCTTTTTGCTAGGCTAAACATACCCTGGTACACCCTTAAGGAAAGGCTAGGATAAAAATATGAATATATAAATAAAATAAATAAAAACCATTAATGGACCCATCTGACCACCCATCTTTTGGACTCGAGAGAGCTCTGCACAGATCAAGAGACATAGCAGTTAATGCAGGACCATTTATTGGATCGACTTCTTTGCGTCAAGCTTCCTAGGGTTCAATAATCATGTCTCCCATCAGGCTGCAGTTCTCAAAGCCCCATGGAAATCCAGACAGAGTGGTTGGAGGATGCTGCCCCACAGAGGGTTGACTTGGGTCTTCATGTCTTAGTCACTTTGCGGCACAAAATGCAAATGCCCAAATCCATAGCAAGGACGAGCAAGACGAGGAAGCAGGTTAAATGCTAGGGCTGAAACGAGTTTTTGCAAAACCGGGAAATCCCTTCCAGGTTCCCGATACCGTCTCAGTCTAGCCAAGAACCGCTCGGTACTCACTCAGTACCAGTCTCAACCAACATTCCGTTTCTTGAGTTACTGATAATTTGCTTACCGGGATCCTGTTTGTCGCTTTGCCACTTTGTCATCCATTTCAAATCCCGAGAGATAATACCGACGCAATACCACATTTCCTCTAGCTTCTCTGCACTCCATTTTCCCTTGTACTTCCTTGTCACTCATTAGCTGGGACGCAGATTCAGATGGGTCAAAGCAAAAGGGAGCATACACCAACAGTCGTGATTGGAGACAGTTGAATGGAGGCCCTGTTTTTTTACTGTGTTTGGGCAGGCGGGGCACTGGGGGAGGTTAAGGAGTGGGCTATTAGCTCGGAAATGTGGAAACAACAAACCCAGAAGTAAGCTGGTTCCCTCTGCAATGCAGGAAGCAGTCAGTAAATAGTACACGGAAAGTTGGTATGTTGGTACGGTATCTCACAGTACTATGAGAATCAGTCAATTGTATCCGTATTGGAAAATGGTCGGGGAATCGATCCCAGTTCCCGAGATGGCGAAATTACTCGTAAGTAAAAATCTTGCTGCTCATTTTAGCCCTAACTAGTTTTAATCCACCTTCTGAGACAGGAGCATTAGTGCTTAGTTAATTATGCAAATAGCCAAAATAAACCTCATCCGCCGGGAGACTGGTGCGTGCATTGAATACTGCCCGGTGGAGTAACAAGTTATGTTCTTTGGTTTTACTGGCTAACTTGCTAGGATTTGGAGCTTCAACAGCCTGCATGGTAAAAGAAAGTCAAGGTTCCCCACGTCTTCCAATTCTTGGGTTAAATATGGTGGAGAGTTAATGAGAGTGGGGCTGAAGATCACGTTGGGCACCACCGACATCAAGTGAAGGATCGAGATTCCAAGCAGGTTTATTGAATTTCCAGTCGTTGCTGCAGCTGTCTGTCTAGGCAAACATTGCGTGTCTTCTGATGGATGCGGGACTGCTCCTCCAGGGTGCACAGTCATGTCCAGCCCTGCCTGGGACCATTTGAAATGGAGCCGGTGACTGTCACAGTCCATGGTCCACCTGTGAAGCGTCCCCTCCCCCGCACCATAGAGTTGCGGGCAGATTGCCTGACACTCTAGGCTGTCGCCCACAACTCTATGGGGTTGCCTGGGGCAACAGCCATCCACAGATCAGACAGACAGCAGCTCCGCTGCCCTGCTCTGCTGGCGGTGCCATGGGATGTTCCGGAGCACCGTAAACGGGGCTGGAGTCTGCCCCACCTGGGCGCGCCTGGCGGCCCGCCTTTACATGGACAGGCCACCCAGAGGCAAGGTGGAGCAGAGCCATCTGTCTGTTTGCATTCCGTGTGTCAGAGTGAAACCCCACCCCCACGCTACACGGCACTGCATGGCTCTACACAGCTCCATGCAGCTCTGTGCTGCTCTACACAACTCTACGCAGCTCTGTGCTGCTCTACACGGCTCCATGTTGCTCTGTGCTGCTCTACACGACTCCATGCAGCTCTGTGCAATGACTCTACACAGCTCCATGCAGCTCTGTGCAATGACTCTACACAGCTCCATGCAGCTCTGTGCACCTCTGTGCTGCTCTACACGGCTCCATGTAGCTCTGTGCTGCTCTACATGGCTCCGTGCACCTCTGTGCTGCTCTACACGGCTCCATGCACCTCTGTGCAACGACTCTGCAATGCTCCATGCCGCTCTGTGCAACGACTCTGCACGGCTCCATGCAGCTCTGTGCAACGACTCTACACGGCTCCATGCAGCTCTGTGCTGCTCTACATGACTCTAAATGGCTCCATACAGCTCTGTGCTGCTCTGCACGTGGCTCTACAGGCCTCTACATGGCTTCATGCAGCTCTGTGCTGCTCTACATGACTCTACACGGCTCTATGCAGCTCTGTGCTACTCTACATGACTCTACACGGCTCTATGCAGCTCTGTGCTACTCTACATGACTCTACACGGCTCCATGCAGCTCTGTGCTACTCTACATGACTCTACATGGCTCCATGCAGCTCTGTGCTACTCTACACGACTCTACATGGCTCCATGCAGCTATACCGCTCTGCACATGGCTCTACATGGCTCCATGAAGCTCTGTGCTGCTCTACATGACTCTACATAGCTCTATATGGCTCTACACGGCTCCATGCAGCTCTGTGCTGCTCTACATGACTCTACATGGCTCCATGCAGCTCTGTGCTGCTCTACATAACTCTGCATGGCTCTACACAGCTCCATGCAGCTCTGTGCTGCTCTACTTGACTCTACATGACTCTACACAGCTCCATGCAGCTCTGTGCTGCTCTACATGACTCTACACAGCTCTATGCTGCTCTACATGTTTCTGTATGACTCTACGTGGCTCTACACAGCTCTACGTGGCTCTACATGACTCCACGGCTCTACGCAGCTCTACATGACTCCATGCAGCTCTGTGCTGCTCTGCATGACTCCACGTGGCTCTTCATGACTCTACACAGCTCCATGCAGCTCTGTGCTGCTCTACATGGCTCTGTGCAATTCTACATGGTTCTACACACCAACAGAGGTTTGCAAATAAATATTCTTGTAAATATCAATGATAGAAAATTGAACAATTTTATAAACAAAGTTGAAGCTATCATATATAAAAGTAATCAGGAATTACATATTAAAGTCACAAAACAGTAGAAATCCTAATTTAATCCTTTCCATAACAGAAATATGTCATCAATGTGCCTCGACCATAATTTAATATTGGCACCAACTAAATTCATCTCTTGATCATATATAAATTGCTCTTTAAAATGTCCCATGTAAAGGTTTTCAAATCTGGGGCCATAGAGGAACCCATAGTTGTGCATTTAATTTGCCAGTAAAAAGTGTCATGAAATTTGAAAAAAAAATCTTTTTTAAGGTGATAGTAGCCAAACTGAAACAAAATGACTGGGAGGTTTTAATGGTGTGACCCTTTTATTAAGATTACTAATGCCTCATCCTGAGGGATGTTTGAATATAGAGATTTCACATCTAACGTAACTAAAAAATAACTAGAAGGTGCACACTCACAGTTATCAACACTCTTAAAATCTGCAGTCTCTCTAGCATATGATGGTAATAACACCACAAAAGATTTCCAAAAATTATCTATAGACTTGGCTAACGGTTCCAAAATAGAATTAGATCCAGACACAATAGGTCTTACTGGAGGGGAATTGATGCCTTTATGAATTTTTGGTAGAGTATATAATACTGGAGTCCTCAGATGTTTATTTAAAAGATATTCATATTCATTTTCACTAATATATCTCATAAGACCACCTTATTCTAATATGATGGAAATCTCTTTTTAAATGGTCTGTGTAGAATCTTGCTGACATTTTTTATTTTAAAAAAACAGGATCACTGACATGGTTTAAAGTCTCCCTTTCATAATCTACTCTATTCACGATGACTATTGCTCCTTCCTTATTAGCCAGTTTAATGATGTTATCTTCAACTAGGCTTTTAATGATAAATCTCTCATTTTTGTAGTTGTTTCTACCCCAAAAATTGCACCTTCCTATTTCCTCAATATCTGTAAGCACTAAATCCCCAAAAACTTAAATGGAAGGGCTCATAGGCTCTGGTGGAATACATGTAGTCTTCCCCATCAGAATACATGTACACTGGAATATATGTACACTGTCCCCATCAGATGGATCTTTGAAAAATTCTTTCAACCTTAAAAGTCTGATAAACTTAAGTAGTTCCCCTCTCAATCTAAAAGGATCATATATTGGTGTAGGAACGAATGACAATCCTTTACTCAGAACCCTTTGTTCATGAATACTCAAAATTCTATCAGATAAATTGACTACTAGTTGTAATTCCTTCCCCTCCTCCTGGTGGAACGATATGTAGGGATTATAGTTCTCCTTTCCCTTCAGGATGCCTTTTCCTTAAAAACCTTCTGAAAGAACAGAAGAATCTTCTGAAACTCTTTTGGGAGAGTCACTAATGCTGGAACCCTCATCATTATATCCATTGTAGTAGGAGAACTTTCAAAAGCAACCTTTCTAGATGGTTAGAAATGGTTAGAAACCATTCTAAATAAATGTTCTTTAGATTTAATGGTTCTTCTCATTCAGTTTTCACAAAAAGAGGCATCTATCTTAGATAAACAAATACAAGAAACTTTGGTGATTAAAAAACCCAGAAGAAAATATAGTTGATCAAAACTTGAAATCACTTGACAAAGAATTAGAAGAATTGCACAAAAACATCAAGGATATGAAATATAAAAAAAATGTTTGAGAGAGATGACAAAGATAAGTCCAACAATATATATTTTTGGCTAGCTACGGACACCCACAAATGTAAAAGATTACTTTGGAAAGTTTTCCTAATCCAACTGACAACAATGCGGCTGGAGCTAAACGTCTGAAGAACTATTCCTCGACTTCTGTGTCAGTTGTCGATATCGAGAAACTCTACTGCAGGTTTCTGGTTGTTGTGTTTATGTGTTCTCTCTTTTTTCTGTTCTATATTGCTTGAAATGCAAGACAAGCCTAATGTCCAGTCCTTTCTGGAGGTCTGTCTATTCTACAGAATATTCAATAATAAAAAGAAGGGATTTGGCCCAGCAGATCCTCATCCCCCCATCGGCATCCGTCCGTCCAGGAAGCACCGACCAAGAAGCAAGACAGAGGTCCAGCTAGCTCTCTGTGGCGTAGCATCGTCACGGAGTGCAATGGAACTCTGCTGATTCGGGCCAGTTGAGCATCTGGCCCCTGGAATTTGGGTGGGCAGCAGGATTTCACAGGGTGCAAACAGCACGGTGCAGACTTGCTTGTGGTGTCTTCTGTCTTTCGTAACGCAATTGCCTGGCAGACTTGGGTCAGCGACATCATCCAGCCGCTGCAGAGAACAGCTGTTTGCATTCTTGACACTCTTTCCAGCTGCGCGGACTCTCCCCGAAGCAATCTGGCTCATACACAGGGCTGGCATTACTACTCTTTTGTTTTCACCGGAGCAGGGTGTGAGGGTTATTTTAGCTTTGCCCTGAACACCTACAAATTATTATTATTATTATTATTATTATTAACAAACATTTATATAGCGCCAGCAGTGTACCTGGCACTTTACAAAGTAATAAAATAGACAGGGTCCCTGCCCCTAGGGCTTACAATCTGAGAGACAGGAGCTG
>QEPC01003503.1:1514575-1548777 GCA_003113815.1 Sphenodon punctatus | reverse complement strand
AAAGTCCAGGGGATCAATAGCTTGAAGGTCACGGAAGGGGCGTAGAGAAGGGGAAGAGGAGGGGGGACAGTGGGAAATGTTGAAAGAGGCAAGGAAGTGGTCTGAGGCCATCCCTGCTCCTACACTATTGGTAAGACATAGTATCCCTAGAACGGGACCATCGGATCATGCCTGTCCCCCCTGCGTACAATACCAATTCTCTCCCCAGCCCACCCCCCCATGAGCAAGCCAATGAGGGTGGGTGGGGGGTCCATGGCACCCACCCATATGGACTGAGTGGGGAGTGAATTAAATGGGCACCGTGGCTACCATGGCCACAGAGACGCCACCACACATTTGGCCTCCCCAGCATGGAGCACTCTGCATTTCTTGACAGTGAAATGGAGCTGCTCCACTTTCAGACGGGCAGTCAGATCCGTGGCTCCTGGGTGGCCACGCACGTGGGGTTAGCATCTCATCTGGAAACGCCCAAAGAGAAGACAAGGAAAACCATTCAAAACCAAAATGGCAGAGAGCAGGAGGGGCCGAGGGTCACCAAGTCAGTGGCAGGAGATTAAGTCACGCAGGAGAATGAACATCAGAGGAAAGGAGACAAGGTCACTTTGAAACATCCCCCCCTACGCCCTCGAACATAGAAAAGGCAACTTTGCCCTTTGCTGAATGCCACAAAAATCTGCTGTCCCTGCTACAGGGAAACGTGGGAGGATAGCGTCCTATGGCAGTGGGGTGCGGGCGGGAGGCTTGCAGCTAGGCTGTCCCAAGTGCCCCATGGGCCAAGCCTCCTCCCCCCAAACATGCCGCCCCATCAAAGTCAGGCAGCTTGAAAGCTGTCTCCAAGCGGCACGCACTCTTCCACTCTGGAGTGAGAGCAGATGTGCTCAGACATGTCTGTTCAAACCACAACTTGAAACCCCGCCCGCCCGAGCTCCTCGAACAAGGCTGCAGCATGGGGGTTGGTCTGTGAGTCACGGGGATCTCGTCGAGCTGCAAGGGAAATTGTTTTTCCATTTTCGGGGGGGGGTATGAAACAAGGGGGCTGCGTTCGACAGTGGGAGGCTTGAGGAGATGGACCAGAGGAAGAAGCAAGCTATGAATGGTATCAACTCCAGACCAGGAACAGAATATCAATATGAAATCGAGGGGGGTGCGGGTCGTTTTCATTGTTTTAATGACTGAAACAAACAAAGTCCCGTTCGTTTTAGGAACTAGAATACAAAAACCGGATGAATGAGAAAATAGTTATCATTTGCTTTAATCTGTTTTTGTTTTAAAAATAAAAATAAAATGTAAATTGCCGCACATGAGCGAAATGACCACCAGGGATGTTCTGTGCACACGAGCCCTTTTCCAATATGGCACCGACGCTGCCAACGCCATTTTGGAAAAGGGCATGCATGCACAGAAAGGCCGCAGTAGTTATTGGCGCATGCGCAGTGATTTAAAAAAAAATGTGTAAATTAAATTAATTTTTTTTAAAACAACACCGTGCATGCACGAAACCACCACTGGACCTTTCTGCACAGGCGTGCCCTTTTTCAAAACAGCGCCACATGCAGAGAATAGCCTGGCAGCCATTTTGCAAAAGTAGTGATTTATTTGCACACCCCTATGCTCCCTCACCTGTCCCTGTAACTCAGCTAAGTGGCTGCCCCTGCGACAACTCGACTTTGTGAATGTCTGCATCTCTCCCTGTGTTCCCCCTCTCCTTTGTCTTCCCTGCCCTCCGCGTCTCTCCCAGACTGTAAGCCCCTTGAGGCAGGGACTCCTCTCTAATTAATGATTGTGCAGCACCGGACGCATTGCTGGTGCTATATAAAAATACTTAATAATAATAATAATAATACCGTGGATTCCACTTAAATAGAACTTGCATAACAAAGGTATACAGAGTATGTTGTCCACCCAGTTAAAAATATTCGGACCTTTGATCACGACCAAGAAACCTGGTGCTAATTTAATCTGAGTGCCAGATTTCAACATCTTTCGGTCTATTTCCTTCAAGTCTGCTTAAGTAGAATTTCTGACAAACTGAACTTTTTTACATGACTGGAGAAATTCAGCCTAAGCAGTCTCCACTGTAATAGATGGCCAGCCAGCAGGCGGTAGATCAGCGAAGACAATCCCTGAGGTTCTTGCCTGCTCCCTACAGCCTGTACATTTTGGTCCCATTTCCCTGGCAATCCATGCCTGGTGTTTGGTAAATGTCCCGATTTGCCTCTTTAGAATTAGAAACCCGGTGGCTGCAGCCAAGAACTGCTTTGCTTCCGTGTCAGCTTGCAAAAACAAATCTCCATGGTTAAAAAACAAAATGATTTACGCGAGTAAAAGTCATTAGCAAAATTGACAGATTAACTGCTGGAATCAGGTGACTGAAGAGCGAGGGGGAAAGTGGCAGGAAGCGTCCTCCTGGCTACGAGCCTTCGCCGCGGAGGTGCAACTCACACTGCAGCCTCAATTATCTTGCATCTGCCCCCCACTCGTTAGGCGAGAAAGTAGCCGGCCCTGCCAGGAGCCTGGCTTACCTTTAGATTTAAAAAGAAAGACGCTCCCTTTCTATCGCAGCTTTCTCCCTTGTCTGAGCTGGCTGGCAGGGCTGTGTGCATCTGGCAATGCTCACCCTGGCTCAGCCCAAACTGGGGCACATTCGAGATGCATTAAAAACAGCTGGGAGCTCCTTCACGTCCCCAAGTGAGTGGGCAGTTGCACAGGCAGCACGATGCTCTGAAGGAGGGTCCCCTCCAGATGAAAGAAAAGCGGGCTCCAATAGGGGCCAGTGTATCCTGTAGGGTGGCTCAGACAGCTTCCTGCCCTGTTCTCTCTCCCACCTGGCTCCCCACCTCTCGGGGACTCAGTGGAGAAGCGATGATTGCAAGGGAGGAACGGCAGGTGCTTGTCAGGTACCTGCAGGGAGGATGGGGGGTGAGTGGGAGACTTACCTGGGAGATGGGGCATCTCTCGCACCGCGCACAGCAGAAAAGGACTTCTGGTGTTGTCCCTGATAAAAGGAAGGCAGGGACAAACACCGGAGTCGACAATGTGGGGCACATGGCCGCGGCAAAGCTGGCCCCATCCCCACGCACAGAAAGCAAATTGAACCCTCAACAGGTGCAACCCAATTTTCAGGTTGATTTGGGTACTGGAACTTGACAGGTGTGTCAATTTTGGTGGGTTCTTATTTCATCCTTAGTCCTGACAGATCTCCCACCTCCTAGAAGCATTTGCACAAGACAAGTCAACCTGTGGGGAATTACCGCAGACAGACGCAGCACTCCCCGGCACGTGAGACTCCTTTTAGTCACGTCACTTTTCTAGGCCTGGGCCACGCTATTTCCTTGGTTTTAGGATAATGATCCAAGCTGGAGTCTTCCTGGCTCAAAGATTAGAATCATCTGCTATTTTGTTTCAAAAACCCGAAGAAAAAAAGGCTAGCTCCTAAGCGGCCACCCTCAGACTCCAAAGACGAACGCTGTCGCTCAGCTTATGAATTCAAGATGGCAGTAATTGTCTGAAACCCCACGATCTATTTTCAACTCCTCTGCACAGGGGGATGGGTGCTGGTAACCAGGAGCAGCTGAAAAAAGCTCTGTGTCTAGAGGCTAAATAGGAAGCCATGCTGGTGACGCCAGGATCCCGCAGGAGCTGGGCTGCTGGGGGTCGGAGCACGATCCCTGGGACTCCCCGGCAGGTTTCCTGGGCTGCCCGGTCAATGTCTCCCACGTGGCTTGGCAGCTGCTGCGTATTTCCTTGGAGCACCGAACAGAAGGGAAATCATTAAACATAGCCACAAGGATTTGGGCTGTAGGTGCGGGTGACAGGTTAGAGTAGAGCTGTGCTTTCTAGACTATGCGGCCTCATCCTGCCGCCTTTGTCCTCGTCCACTCCGACAGCAGCAAACGCCCCCCCCCGCCCTTGAATGGCAGCAATCACGGCAGAGTGGGTGGAAGTGGGGGTGAGCGCGCCTCCCCCAACCACTCTGAAATCGTCCAACTTGGAAGAGCCCATTGCAAGTAGCCTGAGTGCCACTAGGAGATGGCCCCCCTCTCTCCACCCGAGTCTGGGCGGGGCCTGTGGTCAGCGGAACCCCCCGCTCCATGGGAACTATGCTTCTGGGCCTGAGGTCCCACTGGGGCACTGCAGCGGAGGGAAGACTTGATGCCTCTTTTTCCGAGTCCCACTTCTGTCCCTTAGCTGACCAGTCTGCTCTCTTAGGGGTTTTATGAGTGAGACGTTAGCAATACACCAGGAGGTGGATTAGGCAGCCGTGAGATGTGCGCTCCTGTGCGCCACGGAGCCACCACTCCCTCACGGCGGAGTCCTGGAGCATTACGAGCCCACCAGGCCAATGTTCGTCCATGTGTCCGCCCTGCGCCTCTAGAGCGGTCCCAGTGGCCGAAGCAGCAGGCGCACTCGCTGCTCTCACTCTCCCTGGGGCATCTACGGTTTAGTTTCACTTTGGAGCGTTCCAACACGGCACTCAGAGGGTGGGGAGAAATAGGGCTAAAACAGGAATGCAAAAGCATCCTCGCGAGAACATGCAAGATTCTTGCAGCCCCAGCGAGATCTCACCTGTTCTCACTGAGGTTTTCAAGAACTGCACAAGAGTCTCAAAACCCTCAAAAAATGCTCTGCGCATGTGCAAAATGGTCCCCGCATCAATTCCGCGCATGCGCGCCCCGGCAGTCATTTCGCGCATGTGCAAAGCATTTTGTTGAGGTTTCTCAAAAATCTCATGAGATTCTCGAAAGCTCAAAATGCTGTGAAAAATGGCGGCCGCAGCCATTCTAAACATACGTGGCCGCTTGGCAGCCATTTTTGAGAATCTCATGAGAATGGCGGCGAGAAGCCGATTCTCGACAAGGTTTTCAAGAAGATTGAGGGCGGGTTTTCAGTCCTAAAAAAACCCAAACCCAACCCAGGAACAAAATGGCGGGAGGAGCGTCCTGGATCCAGAATTCCCCATGACTGTGAGGGGGAGTGGGGGCTGCCCAGGCTGAACACGGGACTCCTGTGGCCTATCGTCTGTTTATTCCCCCACCCCGTTTAATCCTAGTCCCCTCCCCCATTTCCTCCCCCCCAACCAAGCCAGACCTTTCTTTCCCACTTGCAAACGGGAAATGAATTTTCTGCCGGATTTATGAATAGAAAACGGATTGTGACTCCTGGAAAGCGGAGGCCACAAGGGAGAGTTTCTTTTTTTCTCTTTTCTTTTCGGTACATTATCCATTTCAGTAAACTGCTACCCTGTATGGAATGGGTAAGAACCTCCTGGGGCAAGTTAACCCTTCCGTCGCCGCGCTGCACAGACCCGGCCATCTCCTTGAAGAATCAGTGGAATGTAACTCAAACGTTTGGCAAACAGCCACAGAGTTTACCTCAGGCAAACTCCAGAGCCACACCTTGCTTTTTCCTCTTTAATCTCCTGGAATGGAACATTAGTGGTTCGATCCTTCACTGACTTGCACCCGCAAGAGTCATTGACTCCAGGACACGGTGGGGGGATAAGTGCGCAGGGAATTCTGTCTAGTCAATAATAACGCAAAGAGGTAGACGCCAGCTCTGAGGAATCGCCAGGCCTTAAACAACGCCTTGCTCATTGGCCTGCCCGCTGCTTGGAGCTCAAGTGCAACAGTTAGCACAAGGTTGGGGGAACCACTTCCCTCCCAAGCTCATGTCTGCCTTGAGTGAAAGCCTGCAGGCTGGGTCGGGGGAGCAAGGGGCAGAGCACATATCTCCCAAGAGTCCTACCTTAGGAATGGCAGGACCTTCTTGGGTGCTGAAGCCCACTGTCTCTTTCAGGAGAGAGACAAAAAGGCCAGGATTCAAGCCTCAGGCTCCTTTTCCCCAGTGGCCTCCCTGGAAAGGCCGATGTGGAGAGGATGGAAAGACAAGAAACTTGGTGCCACGAGAAGCAGGGGAGCATCTGTCCCACTTTATGCCCTGGGAATGTTGGGAGAGGAGTGTGTCTGCAAGGAGGTGGCGGTTATTGGCCAAGAGGGTGGGGCTTGCCTCGGTCTTTCTTTCTTCCCCCACATCGAGGGAGCAAGCTCAGGGTAGGGGGAACCTTCTTGTCACCTTTTCAGCCGCAGAGTTTCCCAGCACAGACTCTCTCTCTCTAGGTTCTGCGTAAACACAGAATTAACCCAAACTGTGTCCGGCCAGTGTTAGGATTAGCAATTCAACTGGACCACACTAGGTTCAGTGAAATAAATCCTGAATAAGCGTGCAGCCCAAGATTACACTTGAGAGTGCAGAAATCAAAACAACATAAATAACGCATTCCTGCCTGTACCTGAATTCCCCTAATTTAGGCTTACCCTAATCAAAGTCCAAGGCTATTTCAGTTCATGTCGCAGTCAGCGGTGGAAAGCTTGGCCGGGTACAAGTCTTAGGGTTTCCAAGAGTCCTTACTATACAGCTTGCTTGGTGCAGCCCTTCTCTGGCTGGTAAGAGGTGATGTTCTCTCTTGATGGCTCTGGAATTGCCCTTAAGTACCTTGTCAAAGTTTTGTTTCCTTTTTCTGCCTCAGTGAGCTGTGGCTTTTTGCACGTAAGCAGGGGCAAGTCCATTAGCAAGTCAATGGCTGTTTGCTAGAAGGTGACAGTCAGGTTCTGGTTGTGCAATTTCATTCCTGTCATGACCGAGCAGTTCTCAGTTTACATTGGTCGCATGAAGCAAGTTTTCAGTTCTCAGCTTAGATCATATACATGTTGTCTTAACATTTCCCTTTACATAATGGTTATACATGTGGTCTACATGTATCCAGTATCTCTTCATCAGAATGTATTTTACACAAGTGTCCTGGAAAAATAAAACAAACATTATAGCAACTGGGACTGATGGAAATTTTTGACAAAGAAAAAGATTTTTAAAAAACCCATTTCCAAGCAGCTTTAATAAAGCCGTAGTGCAGTAGTTGGTTAGAAGATCATACATCCACTGTGTCTCTGCCATTCCTGATTGAAAAGAAAATGTCTGCCTCCTTTGTCTGCTTTTATACGAGCGAATTGCAGTAGTGCGACCCCGCTCACGCAATTTTTCAAAATCCTGTGAGGCAGTAGGGGTGTGCATGTTGTTTTTGTTATTATAATAATGAAAATTGTTTTTTGCATTATCATTGTTGCAATAACAAAAATGACAAACAACAACAACAAAACAGAAATAAAGGAATAAAACTGAAAAACATATTTCTGGATATAGCTTTTTTATTCTTACTCAATTCTTATGAAACATGAGGAGATAGTACCCCCAATGGTGGGCACAATGTGTATCAAGTTTTGAAATGATTAGATAAAGGGAACCTATTTTAGAAGCAATTAAATGTTGTGATTTTAAGGAAGTTCCATATGCATTCATGGCTACAACTTCTTTATCTTCCATCCAATTTGCATGAAACCTGTGAATATTCTGTCCCTCCACAAGCTTAATACTCCTGCCAGTTTTCAGAAAGGTTGGATAAAGGGTCCTGATGGTATAAGACATTAACTTGAAAACACATTTCCAGCTGTAACATTTTTATATTCCATCCTGTTTACAGGACATTTGGCAGGAATGTATCACATTTCTTCCCTGTCATCTTTTCCAAATTACAGGACAATTTGATAAAGGGCCACAATTTTAGAAGCAATTGAATTTGTCCCCTTGAAGACCATTATTCAGATAAATAGCAGCACATGCAGTGCCAGTCAGAGGCAGGCACCTGGCATGGCAGGGGGAGGGAAGCTGTAGGAGGGAGGATGAGGAGCAACCCAACAGACTGACAGACACGTTCACTGGTCAATTACTGCATGCTTCCAGCTTTACAGGACCAATCGATAGTGGCTTTGAGCTGGGCATAGGGGGTGGCCCTGAGGCGGGCATAAAGGGACATAACTGGGACTTTGGGGATAGCATCCCAGCAATCGGGAGACATAGTTTATGCATCCAGGCTGCCAGTTTTCATCACAATCACATCCTGCAGCACTGTGACAGAGGACATAAGAGACTCTCGATTGGCTCTTTCCTAAACACATGCTTCTGACTTTCCAGTAACAAGTGGGGGAGAGATATTGGGATGGCCACAGCACAGAATGAGGATATTTGGTTGATATTTCTGCTGGCCAATTGGCATCACAAACCGATCTTGTACCACAGTGACACGTAAGAGAATCCCTGGCATAGGCTCCTTCTCTGCATATACTGTGCAGGCATATAGAATTGAGACCCTTTATCACATCTTTCTGGTATTTGGCAGAGATGATCATGAAAATGTGAAATACAGCCCTGCCAAATTTCATGTACACTGGTTGGACTACAAAGATATTACAGTCAGACATACATTTATATGTTAATTGGTTATACCACCAGGACCCTTAATCCAATCCTTCTGAAAGCTGGCAGAGATAGTAAATTTGGGAAGGGGCATAACCTTGCCAAGTTTCATCTACATTAAATGTGAGACAAAAAAGTAACAGCTAAGGATGTATATGAAGATTCTTTGAAAAATAATGTAATTCAACTGCTTATAAAATTGGATTAGTTTAGCCAATCTTTTTGGAATTTGGTACACTTAATGCCTTCCATTGGAGGTACGATCCCTCCATGTTTCAGCCAAATATAATTAAAAACAAAAACGTTACAGCTGACAATGTGTTTTCCATTTAAACCAATGGAAAACAAAAGCAAAAACGAAAATGAAAACTTGATATTTATGAAAATGACAGATTTAAATAATGAAAACAGAAAACAAAAACAAAATGGGCCCGTTGCACACCTCTACGAGGTGGGATTAGACATGACGATGGACGCGATCACGCGCATTCAAGGTAGCTGCGCGTTGTTTGCCGACCACGAAATAAATACCTCGATGTGGGAGGAAAACTAGTGTGTGGGAACTTGCACCCCTGGGGTGAGTTACCATACATTACTCCAGACTCCGCCCTTTGGGGTAACATGTGGTCATTGACCCCAGGATAACAGTTACCCCAAACTATTACCTCCTCCTGTCAATTCAATTCAGACTTTATTAAGCGTGATGGGTTGTCATAGCCAACATACAAAACACACCCCCTCCTCCGGTCTGATACTCTAGTGTGGAACTGGCCACGTGGAACAGGTTTACTCGGAGGGCGGTGGTTGCCCTTGTTCTGTCCCTCCACCCCGTTCACAAACATTGGCTTTTAAAAAGAGGTTCTGTCCCAAGTGACTCTAGGGCAGAGGTTTCCAAACATGGGGGTTGCGAGTGACCCCATGTGGGATGGGGTGAGGATCCCCGCTGACATTTCCTATCATTTTTGTGCCTTTGTTGCTATCTGGGGTAGCAGAATCCAATTTCAGTCTCACACCGAGTCCAGCAGCATGGATGCTGGTAGTTTCTGCTCTACGGTGCATGATACTGCGAGGCTTGCGTTAGCTTTTCTTTGGGGGGCAGCAGCTGCCCTTGACCGTGGGTCTGTCCACTTGCCATGAGTCCCCCCGAGCTCACAACAGCTTGGTTTGTGTTGCAAAGAAATGCTTATTTACTGGCACCAGCTTCAAGCCTTGCCAGGGCAGGAGACTTATTTTCCAAGTTGCTATTTCCTCCTGTTGACAGTTTGCTTGGAAAGTCACTTTTTGTACATAAACATGTCCCGGCCAGTTCTGATTTGCTTTTTAAGTCATGTTCAATAGATTTCATCATGAAAAACTCTTTCACTAGAAAATGTTGTCTGGAATATTTGTATGTCCGCAAATGATAAATATTGAAGTTCCCTGCTTCTATTTTATTGTGAAAGACTGATTCATTCATCCAAGCACTCAACTTTTGACCTGCTCTTTGGAATCGATGCAACCTCTTGGCTGAATTATTCATTAAGAATAAATTAGCCCATGAATTTATCCTTTCTTTTCTGTCCCCCTCCCATCCTGATTTCTGAGAGCATCGCCGTCATTCACAAGAACTTACTGAGTAGTTTAATGACCCCAACTTCCAGTGGCGGCCAATGCTGGTTATGTTGGGGTGCCTTGAATTCCAGGTGGCCCAGAGTTATCTGGGAAGACAGAGGAATTTCCATGACAAAAAGGTCAAATCTCAAAACCTTGTAGGCCCAATATCTTGAGGAAGGAAACTTTCCAATGATATGGGGACAAAGCATTCAGCTACCATTGCATTCACACAACCCCCCTCCCCCCTTCCAAACCCACGGCTGGTTTCTTAATCTGCGTCCATGCCCCACTGCTGTATCCGATGTGCTTCAATGACCCACCCCTCGCAACTGGGGTCTTCAAGGAGCAAAGGCAGCAGCAAGGATTTCACATCACGACACCCGCAATGTGGATTTGTGCCACCACACACTCAAAAAGAATGTGGTGTGATTGATCGGTCAACTGACTGGACTGCCTGTTATGTCAAAGATTGTCAAATCCTCCACGAAGCCAGGAATGGCCTTGCTTAGCTGGAGATCAGCCTTTTATAGTGCCCTATGGTCAGAACCCCCTCTTTACTGCGCACACACACAAAATGTGACCCCGGACCGGCCTGACGAAGGACCCGGTGAGGTCAGAGAGCTGCATCCTGGCTCCCCCAACTGGAGTGGGTCCAATCCAAGAGATCACTCTCTCACTTTGTCTCTATTGCCGAGACTTGGGACCAACATGGCAAACCCGACTTTCTCTACATACAGTTGCTTGCAATGCGTACACGTGTGTTTTCTCTCTTACACACACTTCCTTGTGCAATACAAGGGTTCTCTCTCTCTCACATACACACTTCGTTGCACACACACGTGCCCCCTCTCACACACACACACACACACACACACACACACACACACACACACACTCTCACTCTCACTCCCCCCCCTCACATACACACAATAACTACTCCATTGCTAAGCTTGCCTTAGAGGCTGTTGTAAGTGGATATGGTGCGTTGGAGCTCTTAGCAGAGGGTTTTTGAAATTAAAACAAACTGATAATGCTAGATAAAAACTCACCCCCTGCTGGATAACTCCAAGGGTGGGAACGCTTGCTGAATTGTAAAACGTGTCGCTGAGGAAGACCAGTATCACTGGTTAGAAACATAGCTGTGTCCAGCATCTGTGTGTCTCTCATTCATTACTAACATACATAGCATTGCTATGCGGGATATCATTGTGCTCCATGGGCATTTACTGATAGGTTTGGCTTTTTGTGTATTTGGTTTGGATGAACTAGCCCCAGTTTGGGTCGATTTCACTCTTAGTGTGGATAGCATTGCTATGCTTAGCACTAGTACTCTGTTCTATGTTCATTTGGGGATATGCTTGGCCTGTTGACTTTGTACGGCGGATTGACTGCCTTGCTGAGCTTGTATGGTTTAGTGGGCTATTTTTATTAAAGATAAACTTGTTGTTTTGGCTTTAAGTGCTTCTGATTTATCTCCCATTTGTACGTGGGGCTCCCATCTCTGCTTTACCTGGGTTTCCTTTGGGTGGGATCCATTGTCTCGGGTTGATTGGCAGTAGGTTTTGTCTCCAAGACAAACCCAAACTCGCCAGTCCCTGAGAGCAGGAAACTCGGAGCCAGGGCACCACACGCAGCAGCGGCCGCCCAGCCCGACAGAGATGACCCCTGGCCATGACATGGCCGCGTGGGACAGTGCTACCACCCATCATGCACAGCCCCGCAGCCTTGCCCCGAGTGTGCCCTGCCACACAGGTTGGTACAGCTGCTCTGCGACACAGCCGCAGGATTTTCCTGAGACCGCATTGTGGAGCAGCTGGCTGCCTACCCCTTCCTCCACAGGGCAAGGCAAACATCTGGCAGGCCCTGGGAATAGGAGCCACCGCTTTGCACATGGAGGGGTAAGGCTACCCAAAGAGTGGTAGCCCCGCCCCGCCCGTCCGGTTGCACCAACATCTATTCTTTACAGCTTTGGGTGCAATCCAACACCCGACGTACACCGGCAGCAGGCACAGCACCGAGCTGGGCGGTGTGAGCTCAGCTGCACAGGCGTGCCACGTGCCAATGCCCCACATGGCTTGCTGTGCCGGTGGTGTGCACGTGTACCTGAGCACCGGCGTATGCAAACTGTACCTTGCATCGGCGCAGTTTATCAGCGGTATAGGACTGCACCGACAGTTTTTAAAGGCCTGGCATCTCTCTCCCTCCCCCCCCAATTGCCTTGTCTTATCCACTTCTCCTGCCCCCCCCCCCTACACATTCCATGCCTCCCCATATAGACCTGTCCTACATTTGCTCAGTGTATAGATTCCCAACCGGCTACGCTCCACGCCTAAGGGCCCTGCGTGGCCCATTCTCAACAACAGCAGCTGGTCCAATCAAAGATCACTTGAACCACTTTGACTCCATCGCTTACATTTGGGGCTCACACGGCCACCCTCCTCTCACTAGGCTGCTTGGTTCAGAAGAGAGATGTCTGGGCCAGTGCTCTGGATAAATTACTGGGGAAGAGAAAAAAAACCCCGTCCCCAGTAACCAAATACGCGGTCTGCAGAGTAGGATTTTGACATTTCATTTGAATGGGAACTCAGTGGGGAGCCCAAGCTTTGCCACAGAGATATTTCCAAACCCGGCACCTCATACAAAAACATCAAGGGGACAATATTTGCATGGATATAAATTCAACTAACGCCTATTGATGCAAATGAGTCATTTGGAGTGCGAGGAAGAATGCAGCCGGCGAGGACTAGCCGCTTGAGCAAACAGCCCCCATCACATCTTAATTAAGTTTCTTAAAGATGCACAATAGCAAAGCCCCGTCCCAGGGTCTAAGATGATGAAATTGCAACTCAAACAGCGCCCCCCCCACCAAACCATGCGCTTTGATAAACAGAGACAGACACGCATTTAATTGTGCCCGTGTGATTTTGTTGGGTAGAGGCGACAGCTGAGCCAATCAGCTTCCTAATTAACATACACCGCAAACGAGAATCCTCTTTTCTCAGGCCCGGGACAGATGGGCAGCTCCTCACCCCCACCCCCTCCTATTTGCTCTGCTGGTTGAAGACATTTGCATTTGTTCAACAATAAACCATTCAAGCAAACCACCCCTTCTCCCCCCCACCCTCTTTTTACCTCCAAGAAAAGAATCCAGGCCACTGCCAATATGGTAACACCGGCACAAAAGAGCCAATTATTTACAGGAAAATTACAACATAAAAAAGGGAGGAAATATGAGCACCCCCCCCCCCAAAAAAACCCCGATAACACCCAACTCCAGATAAATAAAATGAGAAGATGTCTCAATGTCTTAATGGAGCAGTGCTGATAAAGGCCCCATTCAAGAGGGTGGGTGCATGCCCCGATAATCTTCAGGCTGCTCCCCGTGGCTGGATATGCTTGTTAACAAGAGTCTGATTCTTTTTCTTGATCTGTTTTTGCTCCGGCCAACAATAGAAATTGGTGTTTGTTTTCCAACCGCCCGACTTTCACACCCCTCCGTCTATTTATTAACTGCCAAGAAAGGAAGGAATGATGGTTTCTCTCTCTCTTTTTGTTTGTTTGTTGCATTCGCTCAGAAAATGGATATCCCTGTTGAAGGAAGTAAAGATGGAAAAAGTTACGCCTTGTTGGCAATAGTGCTGCTCAGGGAACAAGCTCCTCGGATAATCCAGGGAACTTGCATTGGCCCCTGAAGCCAACCTGGATCCTGATTTCAGCTGGGCCTGGGGGACAGAGGGTGTCACTAAACACTACTCGTGACTCGATTTTGGCATTAGACAAGTGTTCCTGCGTTGTCTGTGTGCAAATGCATGTCCGTCTACACGTTAAATTTGCTTTTGCCACATACATATCCTGGGTGCCACAAACATGCATTTCCACCTCATTGGTACCCGCTATTTGGGGTCGAGAAGTGCCTGGCCCTTCTTTCAGACTATGGTTATCCAAGGGACCACTGAGACAAGGGATTTTGGTGGAGGGACATTATTGTGCCACGCTAGTTCCTGCACATCTCTCCAGTGGTTCTAGAATGACCCTGGAGGCTCCCCAGGTTCCAAAGGGAGACACCATTTTTGATGTACGGTTTGAAGTAGCCAGACACCAGCCTTGACTTGTGTCTCCAACTGTATTTGGAGAATCCTATGCACTGCATCTCTTTTACCGTATGCCATGGAGACCGTACGCCATGGACGACAGCCTCTCCTCCTCCTCCATCATCCCAGTTCCAGGACTTTCAACCACCCAAGACACCAGAGTGTCCTGATGTGGAGACCCAGGACACAGATGGGATGATGTTGGACGAGGAAGCCTTTGGAAAGGGGGATAGGGAATAAAACAAAAAATATCATAATGCCTTGCGATAAAATCAATGGTGCAACCACACCTTTAATATCGTGTGCAGTTCCGTTTGCTGAGTTTTATGAAGTGTGTATAGGGCCGTAGTGTGAGCTGAGGGAGGACAGGGGTCTCTCAACTGGAGCAACGTGCTTTCAGTTGTTCATTATCTGTTACTTCTGAAGAGCGTGATGAAACAAGGACCCACAAAAATGGGTAAAATCATCACATTTCCAGATCCCAAATCGACCCACAATGGTACCCCGTTAGTGCTCGGTCTGAGTACCCAATCCCCCAGAATGTCAACTTCCAATCCCAGAATATCGACATCTGCTGCCATTTTTGTTGAGTTTCCGTCCCAACATACTGATCTGTAACCAAAAAAAAAAAAAAAAACGGTAAATCAGTAACAGAAATTACTAAGGAATGAAATGACATTTTCTTTCTTTTTTTGTTTTTAACATTTTATCGGATTTAATTTCAGATTCGGATTTACGGATTCATATTTAAATTCAATAAAAATAAGAACAACAATTTTTTACCTTGTGTGCGCAAAATGAACACTACACATGTGCAAAGTGGCTGCCCTTTTCTGAAATGGTGGTGCTGCTGCTGCTGCCGCCATTTTGGAAAAACGTTATGCGTGCGTAGAATGGTCCAGTGAAAATGCAGCTATTACCCACGCCACGGGGACTAAATTAGCTAACTGTTGCAGCTCTGAAGATGATCCCTTAAAATTGAAAGTTCTGAGGGGCAGTTCTAAGCTCCTATGACCCAACCTTTTTGTTCCTGTCATAGGCAACACCGTATCGGGTCAGAGTGAAATGATGTCTGGAGCCGAGAGAGACCCACATGCACCGTCGGAGATGTCGCGAGCATTTGGTTTCTCAGAGCGGCCACGTGGCGGGCACACGA
Source organism: Sphenodon punctatus (assembly GCA_003113815.1). Taxonomy (NCBI): domain Eukaryota; kingdom Metazoa; phylum Chordata; class Lepidosauria; order Sphenodontia; family Sphenodontidae; genus Sphenodon; species Sphenodon punctatus. The sequence continues at coordinate 1,533,630 of QEPC01003503.1, read as the reverse complement.
GCTGCAGGTGACCGCTGGGCAATCAATGGAAGAGCAGAGCATCAGGCAGGATGTGGTGGGCGTGGAGGGAATGAGGCAAGAAGATGCTACGGTGTTGTAAAGAATGGGGGAGAGCGCGAAGCAGAAGGGGGAGGGAGGCTGCTAATATGCCCCGTGAAAGCACAAGCTGCTGATTGGTGGGAATTCAAGGAGACCATCAGTCCATGCCAATTAGGGTGGCCTCCTGGGCAAATGTTTAAGCAACACTTATGAAAAATGCATGTTGCAGGACCTGCTTTAGTGCGTAGGGCCATGCATTTTTCATAAATGCTGCCTAGGAGGCAACCCTAATACCAGTCCCCCTGCAGACCAGTATGCCCGGCCGACTCTCCTTCTGGGGATGGGGCTAGAAATGATGGGATGTGGGGTCCTGGGTGGAGCCCTTTCAGGGCAGGGGGAACAGCAGGCAGATATTTGGATGGCTGAACTCTTTGCAAGTAGCTGGAGGAGGACAGCTAGGATACTTTAAGGGTGGATGGGGGTGGCGAACTGGTCCCTGTTCCCTCCCATTTGAAGATTTCCTAGCAGCACTCAAATCGTCTGCAAAGGGCCACCGCAGACTCCAGCACCTGGGTTGAACAGAGACCCCTGCTTCCTAGGAGCAATGCCCCAGACCCGGCGGCACCTCTGCTAAGCAAAGTCTTCCAGGTCAGGTGCAGGAATGAGGGGATTATCCAAGCTAAATGCACCCAGGGCTGGATAACGCCCCCATCAAATTCAGGGGGGAAACCACCTGAGAGCAAAGGGCTGAATGTTGCGATGCACTGCATCCACAGCTCCCTTTGATCCTGACCTCAGTGCCTGGCAGAATGGGCTTGGCCGGGCTGTTCTACCTGCTTTAGCAACTCACACTGCAGAAGTTCAAAGTCTTGTTTACTTCCTGAAAAACGGGCCCCTTCGGGGCGCAGACAGACACACAGCGCGCCGTCCCCCTACTGGGCGCGGGCAGGCAGACACACAGCGCGCCGGCCCCTACTGGGTGCGGGCAGGCAGACACACAGCGCACCGGCCCCCTACTGGGTGCGGGCAGGCAGACACAGCGCGCCGGCCCCCTACTGGGCGCGGGCAGGCAGACAAAGAGCACCGGCCCCCTACTGGGGGCAGACAGACAGAGAGCGCCAGCCCCTTACTGGGGGCAGACAGACACACAGTGCGCCGGCCCCCTACTGGGCACGGGCAGGCAAACAGAGAGCGCCGGCCCCCTTCTGGGGGCAGACAGACACACAGTGCACCAGCCCCCTTCTGCGGGCAGGCAGACACACAGCACGCTGGCCCCCTTTTGGAAGCAGACAGAGAGCACCGGCCCCCTACTCGGGGCAGGCAGCCACACAGCAAGCGCGCTGGTCCCCTGGTGGGGGCAGGCAGACCACATCAATCCCAACTGAATTAAGTGCAGTAAATATCTTCCCAGAGTTTCTCTAACACAATTAAGTGGCAATGGGGAAGATGCAGTGAAGACGGGTCCCTGAGTGTAGTCCTACCCCAGACCCCTGAACGCTCCCTCTTTAGGAGGGACAGTCGAGTTCCTCTTTGGGTGCTGAATCCCACTGTTCTTCCTACAGGGGGTCATGTCCTCTTTCCGGAGAGAGTCCAAAAGGCCAGTATCGAACCCCCAGGTACTTTGTTCCTGGATGCCTCCCAGGAGAAGCACTTCAGAGGAATTTGCACAGCCTAGGACAAAGATAAAATGTGGGCTCCTTGGTGGTCTCATTCCCTTCTCCCTCCACAGCATGCTAGAGGTGGACAAGTTTGGTATCCTGCTGGCTTGGAGTGGGACACACACACCCCTCTGCTCTGGTGGAAATGGGGCCCCTGGAAGGACCCTATGGGTCACCCTGCAGCTGCTAGAGAGAGTACAGAGATGTAAATTTCAGAGGACATGTATAAGAAATACAGGTTGCAGGGCTGCACTGGAACCAACCTGCAACCTGTATTTCTTATGTGTTGTCTAAAATTGACATCTCTGGCCCCCCTAGGCCAGTAAGGCCCACCCTGGCGAGGCTGGAACGAGAAGAAACTAAGCGGAAGGAGACGCAGGAGATCGTCTGTCTGTCTGTCCTTCTTTGGCCACCGGAAATGCGTAAGCGTTGCCAAGCGTTCAGCCTGCAAGAGAGCCCAGGTGGAGACTTGCACCATAAACAAAATGAAACCCAGCCTAAGCTCTGTCGTAGGGAGCTCTCTCATCGTTAACACCTTATCTGCATCCATCAGGTGGAGAGGAAGGATGGGCCGGTCTTGAAGGTGCTTTGTCCTGGGGTTTGGGATTCCTGGATTTTGTCCCCAGCTCGGCCAAAGCCTTCCCGTGCGCTCTGCCCCCCGTGCCTCTCCACGCCACAGTTCCCCAGGGGTGCTGAGCGCTCACCTTAAGGATGAGGAGGTACTCGGATACCGTGGGGATGGGGGTAATATAAATCTTCCCCATAGATCGGCCTTGTGTTGACTGCAGAGAGATGAATCGGAGCATCAATGCTTCTTGAGGGACATTCCCAATGCCAGAGCTCCAGGCTGGTCTGCCAGGATGCCTGCTGCTATGGTGTGGACTACTGCAACCGCCTCACAGCCGGCTCCCGGCTCCATGGGGGTCTGGCCCCCTCGAGCCTACCCATCTGCGTCGACATGAATGCGGATGGATGCAAGGCGAAGCTACTGCTGGAAGAGAGCATCCCCTCACTTTCTCGTCTTCCCCGAGGGGTTGGCTGGGAAGGCGAGGCAGCGGTGGCGTAACTTTGGGGGATGCCCGATTCCCTCAACCCAGAAGCTGGGGATTTGTAGAGGAGATGTCCCTCCCCATCCCCCCCCCATGTTATTTGGCTTCATAGGAAACAGGACTGGGTTACTGAGGTGGCTGTTTAAAAAAGAAAAAGTTAATTTTTCCCTCCCCCAGGCCTGTTAGGTTTGCGATGCCTCTGGTTTCTCATGGAGACAAAGGAAGTTTGGGGGCTTAGTTCTCTGCCGGGAAGGGGAATGAGAGCATTGAAATGGGTTCTCTGGTGACAGCTTTATAGCCCCGCAGCACAATGGGCAGAGCCTGTCTACTGAGGAGTCTAATTTAGTCTGCTCTGGCACCCGCCCCCTACCGCTCAAGCCAACATTAGCCCTGTCTTCTTCAATTCTTCTCTTTAGCTCAACAGAACAAATCGACATATCAGTCACACTGGCCCTATTCAGCAGGCCGCACACACACCTTTGTGAGCCTCCCGGAAGAAAAGCTGTGCTTAGCCACACAAAAGGAGTCCCATAATCTACTTATTGTGCCTCATTAGGATTGCGGTGCCCCCTTCTAATGGGAAAGTTATAGGATCAGGCAGCCCATGCACTTCAAGCCGACCATTCCTGGTAATAAAGACATTTCCCCCCTCCTCATGTCCAAGCATGACAAGACAAACCAGCCCGCTCTTAAGGAGCTACCCGACATCTTCATTGTCTTTAAAATAAAAATCCCTCTAGCCTTTTAGCATTTTATTATTTATTGCTCCTTATAAAAATTAAAATCTTCTACAAACGAGCCCTCCAAACGCATATTTTATTTTGACCCATTTTATTCTGTGTTCAGAAATTTGCTGTCACTGTCGATGCAACTGGCTCCCCCCAACCCCAGTTTGAAAAGTTCTATCTGGACAGTTTTGCGGTCACTGCTGACGCAACTGGCTCCCCCCAACCCCAGTTTGAAAAGTTCTATCTGGGCAGTTTCTACAACTCTGTGGCTAGCTCAGCTTGGAAGACATGCAGCTGTTTCCACATCTGGGAGCCACACAATGTTATCACCCAGCTGCTGATATCACGTCCTTAGGTAACCATGATGCTCTATGCCTGATAAACGCCTATCAGCCCTTTGATGACAAAACACGTTTAAACTCTTCTTCGACTGAGATTGTTCCTGTGTTTTCCCAGGACTGTTTAGAGAAGATATTGCCCAGATTAGCACTGGGATGGAAGCTTGGGCTATCATTTATTTGAAAGAAAAACATTAAATGAGATCATAGATATATTTTCTTTTAACAATCAATTCTCAACCTCTGGAAACTTCAGAGATATATATCTGTGCAGTGGCTGCCTATTTTAGTGCAATTGTTCTGCTCTCTGCTAGCGGCCCATCAGCTTTAGGAGTTATCTGTTGAGGGCGGTGAGCTTGGCTGCAGAGATATTCTGATTGTCCTTTGCGATTCCTTCCAACCTTTGAAATAGCCACAGATGCAAATGTGATCATGGTCTCCATCCCAGGTGAGAGAGCAACGATGGACAATGTTGACTTCCTCAGGGCTGAAGTAGAATTCCACCTTGGAACAACTGCAGTTTGCAAAAAAACAAAACAAAAATCCAGTGCATCATGTGGGCAGCAAAGGTTTCAAAGCTCTTTCTAGATATAAAGGGCCTGATCCTGAACTGTGTCCTCAGGGACAATTCCCGTGGCCTAATCAAGCCCCGGAACATTCTTCCGAGGTAAACAAAGATTCATATAGAGCGATTGTCTAACCTACCACTGAAATACAGCTGCCTCTGTGGGGAAGGCATCAGATATTTAACAGCTTATAAGAGCATTGTACATTAGGATAGGACTGCAATGGAACTCTAGCATATGCAGTGGCAAATGCAGGGAGGTCGAAAGAAACCATCTAAATTGACCAGGATAAACTTGGAAATGCTCCTGCGGGTTCTTCGGTGACCACAAGAGATCAGCATGTTAGTTTTACATCTTGTCCAAAAACTGACTAGAAGGAAAGCTTGATGGGGCAGAGGGAGCTGTGAACTTTTGATACCCGAACCAACTCAAAAATACTGGGTACAAATCGGTACCTGATTACAACCCAACTCAGGTACCCGATGTCCTAGAATGTCACGGAATATTGACTTCAGGCCCTGATTTTTTTGTAGATTTAACATGGACAGTCAATTTAACATGGATGATAGATTTAATGTGGAGAATAGATTTAACATAATTGGTGTGCAGTTATTGAGCCAGCGGAGTCGGTGGGGAGACTGTCACACCAGCTAACGTCAGTGACTGTCATTTGGGAGGAAACACCTCTTTTAGGTGATCACAATTTAATTCAAAAGGAGCAGGTGTTCATTGACAGGTGGGACTCCTATCCAGACTTACCGACAGGGATGAGACCCACTTCCTTGGAAAGACAACATTTCTCACAATCAAAGTTTATTCAGCGATTAGCCATAAATTTAAACACCGCATGGGTTATGGTACATCAAAACTTGTAAAAATAAAATGAAGTAAAATAAATAAAAGCTTAAATCAGAAGACATAAAATGGAATCATCATGTCCGAGTTTTTGTACTGCGTATCCAGCCAGCCAGAAAGGCACAAGTAGCCATAGATTTAACACTGTGCTCGGATTCAGAAGGCACTAGTAATTCAAGTTTATGTTCCGCAGTAGGCAATATTTAGCTCTCTAGAATCCGAGTAAGCCACAGAGGTCTTAACTCCTAGGAATAACAATAGAAAACAACATGTTCCAAATCTCCAACGCCACCTGATTCACAAGGACATGGATGCTGCGGGTGAGGAATTTGATCGTATTTTCCTTGTGTCACTGCAGAGTCAAACAACTGGAATCGAAACACAGTATAAATTCTACAAAGGGAGGGATTTGACAATATCGAAAGTGTTTTTTCAAGTTTGAAAAATACTTGTAAAGGGGAGTACCAACAGACCACTTTCCAGGCTGCAACTACAGCCGTGTCTTCTTGGTGACGTTTCTCACAAACGTTTGGGCTGCAAGCACCAAGCAGCCTCTTTCTTGGATGGAGAAAGATGACCAGTGAGGGAGGAAGTTACATAAAGACTCTGAGCTTGAAACCCCAACCAAAGCTGGATTCATATCTGCTCACAGAGGGAGAGAGAGCAACTAACGTCCATCCCCTTTCACATCCGGGCAGCTTTGAAACCTCTTTGTCAATTGAACTGAAGTCAAGTGCATCGGTAAGTAATTCATGTGACCGTTGCAGAGCGAGAGGGCTCCCTCCCCCCTCTCTCCACAAACCGGCAGGGGACATTTACGGCCCAATCATTGCTTGTTTAGCAAAAGCAAGGATGCCCCTGTTTGGTTTTCAGGCCAATTAGGAGTCTCAAGGTGGTAAAAACACCAAGGTAATTAGGTTAATGACAATAAAACACTAACACTAAGTGTTAAGTCCCTGGTTCTGTCAATAGCACACTTTTATGGTCCAATATACTGGGGGGAGGGTGTGGGGGGAGGGGGCAAGGGCATCATTTCCAACCAGGTAGTCCTTGTCTTACTTGATAACAGGGGCTGTCCTAGGGTTTACATTACGTTTACTAACATTAACTTCATCAGCTAGTCATTAATGCATATTTCTCTTTCCTTTTACACACCAAGAGAGCAGAGGGATTTGCTCCTCATTCTCTGCAGGGGTAAAATGCCGGGACCAGTTTCTTCTGGTACACCGACAGCTTCCTCAAAGTGTTTACTCTGGAGTAATCCTATGACTTAGCCCAATGGGACTATGTAACAAGAGTGGGAAAAGGGCTTATGATTTGCAGTCTCATTGTCAGTTGGGCTGTGCATTCAGATTTGGATAAAACACAAATAAATACAAAAGGCCTCCCATGTCTGAAACACAAACACGGACTCTGGGCGAAGTTTCAGATTTTTAGTTTTCGCTTCTTTCTTAATTTTGGATCAAATTTCGGTTTTGGATATTTTTCGACCATATGAAGTGCAACCAACTAAGACAAGACGGCACACACAACATCAAAGTGTAGCGAACTGAAGTGAGCAGTTGTTAGCGCCAGTTACAGTTAAGCTGCAGCTTAAGTTACAGTTGAAGTCAATGCCCAAAATCACTGTAAAAACCCCCCAATGAAAAAGGAAAAAGATCCGTAATGGATTACGGATTTAAATCCAACACAGCCATTTCTGGACGATTTCAGTTCTATCTGAAACTGAAATTCCCATCCCTATTGCCCTGCGATTTTCGGTGTGTGTCATTGTGCTTTGTGTCACACACCCACGCTGCGCTCCATTTCCTTCCCCCCTTAATAAAAGATTTCAGTATTTTGAGACACAAAACATAACCCCCGCCCCTCCAACACACAAATATTGGCACTGAAACTAGAAATCAGAAATACAGAATTTGCCCCCCACCCCTTTCCATATCCCTAATTGACAGTGTTGCTGAGCTGCAGGCCCCAGTCACAATCCTGTTCTGGGAAGTCTCCTCATCCTGGAGGATGCACCAGCTACTATTCCCGGGAGAGAGGAACATACACCTGGCACTTGCTAGCTCTCTGGCCTCTCTCAGGCTAACCCCTTCCCCACTTCTTAGGGTTTAACCTTTAACTGGATTTAATTGTTCCTTCCGTTGTCTGCGCCACTGAACGGCTGAAGGCTAACGCCCAGGAATTGCTCTACTACCTGCGCCAGTAAGAGTCTGCCCTGGGTAAGATTGAGACTTCCTTTCACAGGGGACAATATCATAGAGAAACCTTCTGCAGCCCCACCACAGATTTACTTGGGATGTTGTGTGAATGCTCCTTCCCCACAGGAAATGGGGGTGAAAACGAAATGTGGTCGGAGCCATCAGTGGATGGATTCCCTGCTGAACCTGCCACATGGGGAAATGTGCAGGTGGGAGGTATTTTTACAGCACAGCAGAGACCCACAAATCCAGGCACCGTGGGAGACACCCAAAATGTCCAGATTTGCAAGTGTCTTGATTACCTGGGACCTGCTGCAGTTCCCCGTGCTACGGCCTCTCCCAGGCTATGGGCCCCGGACGTTGCAAGTTCAGACACACCGGCAGAACAAGCCTGCTAAAAAAGTTGCCCTTGTTCTATGGGACCTACGCTCCTGCCTCCCCCACCTTGTGGTAACAGGACAGGGCTACTGGGGGGGGGGGGGGGGGGGNGGGGGGGGGGGGGGAGGGAATGGGGGCCAGATTTCTGCAGTAAGCCACAAGCAGGGACCGCGTCTATTTCTATGTTCTGTACAGCACCGGGCACATGGTTGGCGCTATATAAATGTTTATAATTATAATAATAATGTGAAATTGCTGGGAGCAGAGCAGCAGCCCGATGCCATTCAAATCTTGGTACGGTGCCGCACTGAAGAAGGCATCTGATTTTTTTGGTATCTGCTGGTAACACCTACATTTTTTGGGTGCCATTTTGGGTATCCAACTCGGTGCCAAAATACCGTTCAAACACTCGAAAAAACAAAGTTTCAGTTACCATTTTTTTTCTAGTACTTGAAATGACCCCCAAAAACTGAAATACCACCTGCCAGAAAGATTTTCTGAAATCCAGAATGAAACTGGTATTTCCGCAGACTAGTTTGTCAGTATGTTGACATTTCAGTTAGTTTGGATACCCAATCAGAAACCGGTTTGGGTGCCAATTTGTACCTCAAATTTCCCGTTGGATTCAGGTACCGGGAATCTGCTGGTATGTCCGTTTTTGCAGTGGATGTTGAATCAATTGGGAGGTTTTGGTCTAGGAACTTAATTTCTTTATGATCTGGTGGGGCTTGGTCAGACATTTAATGCCACTTGAAAGCAGGTTTTTGAGGGGTGTTCTCAGCAAATGGGAAAAAAATATGCTCTCTTTTCCCAGATTCTCAAGAAAGGTTCTGTGTTCTTTCACTTCTCTTCAGATCAAAGGGAATGTTATCAGTGCCCCCAGTGCTCTCCTGACTTGCTTCCTATCTCCCTGCCTCTCCAGAACGCTCTGGAGGCGCTCTGCTAGAAACCGCTCCCACTTATCGCCAGCCTAGATGCAGTGGGCAGAAGCTGATTCATGTCTCTCTCTGGTGAATGATGAATGTCAAACAAGAAAATCCCCACTTGGAATGTGCAAGGTCTGGACGCAGCTTAAAAACCGTCAGGAAATGTTGACCTTAAAGAGCGACACCCTGGGCCTCAGCCGCCCCTGGTGGAATGCCATTGACTTCAAGGATGCCCCCCAAGGGCTGTCTTTGACCCTCTAGCCTTCATTTGCACCAGGCAGAAGAAAGGAATAAAAAGCATAAAAATGTAAGTTTGGGGACTGAGTGTCACCCTCGCCTTTGAATTTCCTGGCTTTTGTTAGGCCAAGGGCCATCCTCCTGGACACTCTCGGAATGCAGGTTTTGTGTAGAGGGTGAAAGGAAAACTCTTTCAGGGAAAGTTTTGAAATGCAGAGAGCCGGCAAGGGAGGTGGGCAAAAAAGCCCGAGCCTCCTCTCCTCGCCCGCCGGGGACCGTCTTCCAACTACTGCATTATTCAAACGTCTGTTAAAATGCCAAGAAACTTGGCTTAGTCGGTCCAGTTGGATTCCCGGCATCGAGCAGCTCCCTGCGCACACACCATCTGTGCGCCGGCCGCAGCTACGTAACGGCCCTGGGTATCGGGCTGCATGGCCCCAATCAGCCAGGACTGTGGTGTGGGACTAGGAGGAGGCTGTGCTTGGCCCACGGGAGTCCTGGTCCCTTCCCAGCTGAGCTTGCTGCTGTTGGGTCAGGATTGTTCTGCCCTCAGGGAGAGCCCCGGCAGCCAGCCCATTGTGTCTGCGTGGTTCACCTGTGTTGTTCTCCAGATCCCTGAGATACACACATGGGGAACTGTCCCCTGCCTCCAGCTAGCTCTGTCCTAGCATAACCCACGTAACCACCCTGTGCCTCCATTTACCTTTCTGTTCAATGGGTCCATTAATCCACTGAACAGGATTAATGGATCCATGGATCCAGAGCCAGTGTTGCGGTGTAGCGGATAAGGTGCTGGACTTGGACCTGGGAGGTCAGAGTTCAAATATCACCCTAGCCATGAACTCCCTGAGTGACCTTGAGCAAGTTCCACCTTCTCAGCCTCAGTTCCCCATCTGTAAAATGGGAAGGTGTGTGTGTCTGTCTCTTCCTGTGTTCCACTCACTCTTGTCCATCTTAGATTGGAAGCCCGCTGGGCAGGGACTGCTCTGTGACCGTACAGCTCTGCGTATGCCCTAGTAGCACTACAGGTAGTAGTAGTAGTGCCAACTTTGTAAGGCTAGGACAATGCGGATTTAAAAACTTTGCCAAGCAGCTAGGGATCCCTGGTTCAGGTGCTTTGCTTTCAGGAATGGTTCTCAAATTAAACAATTTTGCTGCTGTTAATAAATTGCCTCCCCTCCCCACTGATCCCTTGGATTTTTATGGCCAATACCACCTCTTGGATTATACATATACTTAAGCAAGTTTGGGAAGCCATGTTGCAGCCTCTCTCTGCTAGACCAATTTCTCTTGCAATCACTCTTCAGATGTTCCTTCTCTCTCCCTGAATTCCTGAATAATGCTCCCAAGGAGACTCTCAGGCAGTGATAAGAAAACTTCTAAAGGTTCACAAGAAACTCATTTTCACATAAATACCTCCAACTCTCTGTCCTGAAGGCACAGGGCAAACTGCAACTGCACTACTCTAGCCAATTAACTGCTCTACTCTTGTGCCAGCAAGTTAATTGGCCAGCTGATTTTCAAGTGTGCAAAAAGGAGTTGTCAGATGTCCCCTATGTTAAAGGGTGCTGTCAGGCCCCTGCTCCGGGGCCGGTGGAGTGGAAGGAGGGTTCGTCCGGGTGCCTGTCACTCACGTGTTGGGGGGGGGAGGATCGTGGGAGACCATGGCTGGGTCCCTCCAAGTGCTGCTGCCCCGCCTCCAGGATCCGGGGCACCAGCACCAGCGGATCCAGCGCTGGATCACACAGGGGCAGAAGAGCCGGTAGAAGGAGCCCAAGGCTCCAGGAGCGCCCCCAGCTCAACACCCACGCACGACGGCATAAAACCAGACACCCCAGCTCCGTAGAACCCCATCAAACCGCTGCTCCACAGAACCCCATGAAAGACACCCCACAGCTCCACAGAGCCCCACAGAACCCATCTTCATCTGCCACAAAGAGAGTGTTTGTCTTCATTAGTAAACATATTAACTGTAGCTCTCCTCCCAGATGAAAGTACCACATTGTCCTGCAGCAGCAACCGGCCTCAGAGCACTCAAGAAACACAACACACCCATTGTTTTGTAATCTAGGAGCTGCCTTGCTGCACTTAGTGCAGAGGTTTCCACCCTCCGCGGGGATCAAAGCCACCTGCCTTGTTGAGAGTGGCCAGCTTGCAGGGAGCATGTGGAAGCTCTTCAGGGACTTGGAAACCACATCGTTCTGTTGGTTCAATAAAATCTCATCTGACCTACTTTGACTCCATCTTTTTACATTTGAGACCCACAAGGCAACTGTCCTCTCTCCCTTCCAGACTCTTGGGGATCACTCATACTCCCATGCTCTCATCTCCACAGCCTCAAGACCGGGAGACTCGTTGATGGGATTTGAAGGCTCATCCAACAGTACTAAACCACTCCACCCGATGGCATAACTGGCCGGGCTTGTCACTCTAGTCCCCCCTTCTTGATGGTCGAGAGGTGAAGTGAAAGGAATATCTTGCCTATGGCCACTTATTGAGACTACGGGTATCTTTAGACAGAACATCAACGAGGGTCTGAATGTGTGTTCTGCCCTTGATACGAACACCAGTTTGGCCCTGTGTTCACTGTGTGGTGCTGCCCATTCTTGGGGCAAGTTGGTGTTTTGCTCGCCACCCAATCTCAGCAGGCAAGCGCTGCCGCCTCGTTCCCCGTGTTGTACGTGCTAACACATCACGCGATACCATTAGACACAACGTTGGCCACGTGTTCAGCCAGAACACACAAATTGTCTGTGTGATGCAAGGGTGTTCACATCATGCGTTCAATGGGTAGCCAAATTGGTGTTGGGATTATTATGGTGCTTGCTTACACACAAAGGCCAAACACATGTTTAGGGGTTTTGACACTTGATCTTTACGTCCAAAGATGCCCTAGATTTGAGTCCAAAACCCCCATCTCCAAGCACACATGCCTCCTCCTGGACCACACTGGGGTTCTTCTCACCGACCGATCCCAGATGAGCCCTCTGAAAGCTGCTCACAGAACTGACATGAACTGATGTCTTTTAACTCAACTCCCCCCCCCAACCACCGCGCCGGTGCTCCACTCAAAATGGAAGCAGTGCATGGTTTTGCACTGTTGAGCTCTGCATTCCTCCAGTCAAACCCAGGATGAAGCAGAGGCTCTCTTTCACTCCTCGGCTGTAGTGTCAGCTCCTCTTGTGCTAGAACTTTCTAGTGCCTTCTGAACGGAGAACTCCTTCAAAGAGGCTTACCTGCGGGACTGCCTCAGGGCCTGAATTGCATTGCGGCCCCTGCGGTCAGCTGGGGATGTCCGACTCGAAGTCCACCAGGCTGCCCAGGTAGCGACGATGGGGAGGGTGTTCTCGGTGGCCGCTCCTAGACTGTGGAACTCCTTCCCGACGGAGGCCCGCCTGGCCCCGGACCTCCCCTCTTTCCGTAGACAGTGTAAGACCTGGCTGTTCCGCCGAGCCTTTGGGGAGGGAGATGGGGAGGGTGGGGTAGGGAGGGGGAATTCTGCCCCCTTTTAGTTCTTTTTATCTTTTAAAATGTTGTTAATGGTATTTTATGTGTGTTTTTATTGATGTGTTTTGTAAGCCGCCTTGAAAGCCGCCTTGAGCTGCTCTTGAGCAGGAGGGGGCGGGGTAGAAAAATAGTAAAATAAAATAATAAATAAATAAAGAACCACTCTCGTACATCTCACTACAACAAAAGCAGCTTCCATGGTCAATTCAGATTTATTCTGATTAAGGGGAGCGTGTAATGGGCCCGAGGAGATGAAAGCGAGGAAGGCTCTGACTCGGACCTCATTTACCGCAACGTAACTCGGAGGTTACTCCAGTTTCGTATCAGCTGAAAATGAGCCACTGCAAGGTATCAGTCCCTTCTTTCTTTGGGAATTTGCGGTGACATAATTAACTTTTCAAACCTTGACAGATTTCCTCAGCCTCTCCCGGTTTATAAATCAAACTCCACAGGGAGAATAACTCTCGCTCTCTCTTTTTCTTCCTCCTTCCCTCCATCCAAACCCATCTGGTTCACGAGTATAAACTAACTGCCAGGCAGCCTCGGAGCTGGGGAATTCGAGGTTGCTTTGGGGACATGGAGTGTGGATGCTCAGTTTCTGGCACCTCATTTGGGACTGAGAAGACAGCCCTCCGAATGCCACTGCGCTTGCCTGGATTGATGGGGTAAAGGATGGATCGTGTGTGCGTTTTGCACGGGAAGCAAAGCTGATTGAACAACAGGATGCAAAATGCAGCAGAGTGCGGACTGGCTTAGGGGGGTTTAAGTGCTTTTATTTTATTTATTCAAATGTTTACGCTGCCTTTTCCATTAAGGGTCAGGGCAGCTGACAACATATATATAAAAAAATCTTTTAAAACCTCCTTAAAAACTGCACCTGAACCTTGAGCCCCCCCTCCCAAACCCCAATCCCGCCCAACCCTAACCTCACTGGCCCAAGCCCTGGCCCAACAGGTCTTGCATCTCTTCTGGAAGAGAAGCAGGCTCGGGCTTAGATGAATCTAGTTCCATGATCACGCTATTTAGGGCTTTATAGGTCAGCTTGAATTGTGCCCAGAGAGCTATTGGCAACTTTCAAACCAATAGTCCCATACAGCAAAGCCCCGAAGCTAGTGCAGCTCAATGTATGTCAATGAGATCGGGGGGCTACACTCCAGATACACCTATCGTTATGAAACCAGCTTGCAGGGTTCAACGTTATTAAGGGAGGGGCAACTGCCAGTTTACAATTTAAGGGAAAATATATTCCTGAGTTAGGTTCAACCGACTGGGGTTACTTTTCATTTTCCCCGCACAGGAAGCCAGCACAGAGTTTTAGAGGTCTTCAAAAGCAATGAGCTTTTCTAAAGAGAGTGATTTTTAATGGTACAATGGATAATCTGACAGTTGAATACCACTGGACGCAGTCCCCAGATCAGACATACAAGTAAATGAGAAGCAATAAGGTCCAATAAGGAGTTAAGTGACTAACTTGGTTCCTACTGTTATTTAAATTATTTTTGTTATTTATCTCATCTATTCAAAACTCTGCTGTCAAGATAATCCACCTTTCCTGCCACTTTGATCCTGTGTCTCTCCTCTCTGCACTGGCTCCCTAGTTTACCTGAACGCAATCAGCACAAGCTTCTCGTCTTTACCTATCCTGGGCCTTGCTCCCCTCCATCTCTCTACACTCGTCTCCCAGCCGCTACCCTCCCGTTAGAAAGCTCCGCTCCTCCTCTACCCCCACCCTCGCCGGCTCATAACTCCACTGCTCCTCAAAGCGTATTTTATTTATTTATTTACAAAACATTTATATCCCGCACCCTCCTGCAACTCGGCAGCTCGGGGCAGCGAACAGCATAAAAACATCACAATAAAGTCATCTAATTACAATATAAAAGCAACACATAAAATAGCAGCTAACAGATAAAATAAAATCCCCTCCCCACCCCCTCCCCGAAGGCCCGGCGGAACAACGGGGTCTTACAACATCCGCAGAAAGAGGGGAGGTCAGGGGACAGACAGGCCTCCAACAGGAGAGAGTTCCACAGCCGAGGTGCGGCCACCGAGAACACCCTCCCCGCCGTCACTACCCGGCATACCCAGGGGACTTCAAGTTGGGCGTCCCTGGCTGACCGCAAGGGCCATGAAATGACCCGAGGCTTGAGGCGGTCTCGCAGGTAACCAGGACCCAAGCCATTTAGGACTTTATAAGTCATAACCAACACCTTGAATTGGGCCAGGAAGACAATAGGTGCCAGCGCAGAGTCCAGAGCACCGGTGTAATGTGCTCGCGGTGGCCCGTCCCCATTAGGAGGCGGGCCACCGCATTCTGCACCAGCTGCAGCCTCCGGACCATCGTCAAGGGTAGCCCCACGTAGAGCACGTTGCAGTAGTCCAGTCAAGAGGTAACGAAAGCATGGATGACGGTGGCCAGATCCAAATCTAAGACATACGGCCGCAGACGTCACACCAGATGTAGTTGGCGGAATGCGCCTCTCGTCACAGCCTCCACCTGACAGTCCAGGCAGAGCTGCGGGTCGAGGAGTACCCCCAGACTACGGACCTGAGCTGCCAGAGGGGGGCAGACCCCGCCAATGACAGGTACCACACACACCCCAGCCCTACCCACCATCATCAGCTCCGTCTTGTCAGGATTCAGCCTCAGACGGCTCATCCTCATCCAGTCCCCCACAGCTGCCAAGCATCAGGCAAGCACCGAGACTGCCGGGCCCGGGTGTCAAGAAAACAAGAGGTAGAGTTGTGTATCATCGGCGTACTGATGACATTGTATGCCGAACCCTCTCATGACCTCACCCAACGGTTGCATATACACGTTCAGCAGGAGAGGGGACAAAATAGAACCCTGCGAGACTCCACACGTGAGATTCCAGGGAGACGATATACATCCCCCAAGAACCACTCGCTGAGTTCTCCCTGCCAGGAATGAGCAAAACCATTCAAGAACAACTCTGCTCACCCTAGCCCGGTCCTGCAGCCTCGCCACCAACATCTCCTGGTCAACGGTATCAAACGCTGCCGACAGATCCAGTAAGATCCGAATTGAGGATCTGCCCTGATCCAATTCATGGCGCAGGTTATCGACCAAGGCCACAAGTGCAGTCTCCGTGCCAAACCCGGGGCGAAAACCAGACTGCAAGGAATCAAGAAAACCAACCTGGTCCAGATGCTCCTGTAACTGCCGGGCCATCACCCGCTCAATAACCTTCCCTAAAAAGGGAAGGTTAGAGACTGTCCGATAGCTGGCTAGGAAGTCAACGTCCAAAGATGGCTTTTTGAGCAGAGGTTGCACCACCGCCTCTTTGAGACAGCTCGGCACCCTGCCTTCCCTAAGGGAGGCGTTGACCACCCCCGCCAGCAACGGCCCTAACGTCTCCCAGCTGGCCTTCACCAGCCAGGACGGGCACAGATCTAATTCGCAACATGTGGCCCTAACAGTCTCAAGGACATCCGCCGCATCAGCGGACAACACCCACTGAAATTGATCCCACAAAAACAGACATGATGGGGTTTCCTGTACCTCTGATAGATCCACTGCCATAAATGCAGAATTGAGATCGTGGTGAATTTGGGTGATTTTATCCGCAAGAAAATCAGAAAACATGTCACAGCAGGCACTGGAAAATTCCAGTTCCAGGCGGAGAGAGGCCGAACTGACCAGCCTCTGCACCACCCGGAAAAGCTCTGCTGGATGTGATTTTGTAGACGCGATGAGGGCAGCAAAGAACTCCTTCTTTGCTGCCCGCACAAGCTCTTAAACTAGCTTTATGCTGCAATCAGTCAGCTTCAGCACAAGTCCGGAGACACCGTCACTCCAACCGCCATCCATCCTGCTTCATCCAGTGCAGGTTCTCCGTAAACCACGGCGACCCCCACCGTTGGCTCTCCGGAAGCAGACGCTGTTCGGTCGATAGCCTCAGCCAACAAGCTGTCCCAGAAGGCAATGAGGTCATTGAGTAAATGATCACCAAGATCAGAAGGTATTTCCCCCAGTCCCCAGAGCATTCTGGAACCTCTTTGGTTCCATAAGTCTCCGGGGGCGAACCCAACGAACCGGCCCTGCACCTTTCTGGGGGCTGACATGGGTCAGGAGACTGGTCTGAAGGAGGTAATGATCCGTCCACGACAGGGGTAATTACATCCCCCACCACCGGATCCCCTGCCTCAAGGCCGGTGCAGAACATTGGGGTATTCACCCTCCCTCTCTGCCCCCCATGCCTGGAATTCCCTTCCCGGATACATTCACTTCTCTCCATCCCGACCTTCTCCTGAAAACCTACCTCGACCGTCAGACCTTCTCTAGCTCCTCATTAGGGGTGTGCAATTTTTCAGTTTCATCATTACAATAAGAAAAACAATAAAATCAATAACAAAATTTCATTTTTCGTTATCGGTGTTATTGGTATCCGTATCACAGAGTTTGTTTTCTGTTTTGTTTCTGTTTTCATCAGTGCGTGGGTGGGGGGTGTGTTATAATGAAATGCAGTCTACTGGCACCTCTGCCACTGACACTTCTACCACACACACACACACACAGCCCCCCACCACCACACACGCCGACAAAAATGGAAATAAAACTGAAAACAAAATTTTCGGTTTTGTGCAATACCAATACCAATAACTACACCGATAACAAAAAACAAAATTTAATTCACGAAAATGAACAGTTGTTAATAATGAACACGAAAAACAAAAACTAATAATGACATGGGTCCCTGGTGCACACCTCTATTCCTCATCCCGTTACTCCCCCTTCCTCCCACAATGCAACTAAGCTAAGTTGTCCAATGCAACTAAGGCGTGAGGTTGTCCCTACAACCTCACGCCTCCATGAACGTCTCCTCCTCGTCTCTCCCTCTGTTGCCCCCCATCCCTCATCTCCCCTCCTTTGTCTTCCTTAGACTGTAAGCCCCATGGGGCAGGCCACCTGTGTGCCACATGCTCCGGTGGCGCTCAGAACAGAGTTCGGGGGGAGGGGGGTGAAGTGCCACGCATCTAACAGCTCCCAGATCCGGGTCATTTTTTTTATAGACCACAGCACCAACGGACCCACAAATTGGGTGAGCCACAAAGATTATTCATGAAGCTGGCCATCTTATTGCAATTTACTACTAAATATTAGGTAACATTTCTACTTTTATCCCATCAGCATCAACTTCTAACGCTTGTTCACACCTGCCAGTTTGACGGCTTCCTCCTAGGTCACTTGTCTTGACATGATTTTAGGCTAACAATGGGTGTTTTCAAATGGACATGGGGGCAGCCCAGCCTCAGGGCTGCTCTGGCAGTGTACCCCAACATCCGCCCGCCCCCAGCTCCACCTGGGTCTGCTTTAGACAGACCCAGCTGGTTCCCCAGGGCCCAGTCTGCCCACGCAGCGTCCCCCCCCACACACACCATAGAGTTGCCCTCAGAGTTGTCACCCGATGCTCTAGGCTGGTGCCCGCAACTCTATAATGTTGCTGGGGCAAGGGCCGACCAGGAGTGGAGCTACAGCGTGGGTCCACCGAGCAGACAGACAGCAGCTCCCCTCCAGGCCGGTGCCCTGGGTTTGGCCGGCCCGCTCTGTTGGAGGCACCAGTCCGGGATGTTCCGGCATAGGCTGCTCCACTTCCACATCTGTCAGGCCAACTTCAGAGAGACCGGCCAGCCTAGGGGTGAAGCAGGCTGGCGCTGTCACCCCCAAAGCTGAAGTCTGTCTATTTAAACCCATATCAGGCAGCAAACTAAATCTTATGCTCCTACGCCATGCACACTCTATATCCCTAGGCCCCAAAACGTCGTCTTATACCAAAGCAAGGCATCTCGAACAACACGCAAACAACCATTATGCTTGGCAACACACCTTCTAAGTAGCAGCCTACGTGGCGATCCCAGTCTGCGAGAAACTGGTCCGGAGCGCAGAACGGAGCTGATCAAACACTTCCCCGCGCACTGTTGGCAGGGTGTAACTCCAAGGCAAATTAAATTCCTAGCATTCAAGCGAATGCTTCAGCACGATAGAGGTGGGGGAGACTCGCCCAAATGGCCCTGGGCCTTCAGCGAAGGATTAAAAAGAAAATTGTTTTACCTTGAACAAGGATTTTTTTTTTTTAAAAAAGGATAATAAAACAACAGTCTCAATTTCTTGCAGGAATTTCTCTCTCCCAATGCAGCCCAGAAAGAGCCTTGCGGAAGCCTGAAGCCTCTTCCTCTCCACCCTGCTTCCATCTCCCCTTAGCCTGTCCTCTTCCCCACTCCCCTCTCGTGTTCCTTCAATTCTCCTTGGAGCTGGGGTGACTTCCCAAAGCGGTATCTGCTTGCTACTTCTACTCAGTTCTGTTTCTCGGAACCATTCACACGACACTCTTTTCGAGGGGTACAAACACTCACATTGAAATCTTTACCATCTTCGACAGCCCCATGTTCTCTGCCACCTAATTCAAGGGGCGAACCACCAACGTACAGGGGAGTGGGATTGCTACGGGGCCAAGGCCAACCCAGATGAAGGAAAAATTGGTACATTCACAAGGGGGGGAAATGTCATGCGAATGGAGTGCAAAGTGAGGGGGCGGGGGGGGGGGGGGGGGG
>QEPC01003503.1:1493544-1514557 GCA_003113815.1 Sphenodon punctatus | reverse complement strand
GGGGGGAGTGGTGTTCTGCGGCAGCTGCCCAAAGTTCCAGCATTGTCCCCCTAAAATGGCCCCAGCTCAGTCAATGGGATGGGCCGTGGCTCAGGTGGTAGAGTGGATGCTTTGCATGTATAAGGTCCCAAATTCAATCTCAGATTCAGGGTCTCAGGTAGCACACCTGGGCAAGGCCTCTCCTGGGGATCCTGGAAGGTCTCAGGTAGCACGCCTGGGCAAGGTCTCTGCCGGGGATCCTGGAGGGTCTCGGGTAGCCCGCCTGGGCGAGGCCTCTGCCGGGGATCCTGGAGGGTCTCGGGTAGCAACGCCTGGGTGAAGCCTTTACCGGAGACACGGATCTGAAACTCTGCTGCTGTGTCAGGTTGCTACAATACTGGGCTAAGATGGACCATTGGTCTAACTTGGTTAGGCAGCTCCTTATATCCTTAGTTTCTGCAGCAAGGGGAAATTAAATTGTCAGTAGGGGGAAAGGAAGTAGAGAGCAGCCCCCTTGCACTGTTGCTGTGGGGCTACAGAGGACACCCCCCATACTATCGTCTGCAGCAGAGCTACCAACACCCTGCCCCTACACTGGCTGTTCCTTTTGCCTTCTATGGATATGAGGGACGAGCCCCTCGCATGCCGAGGCGTTTGTGCCTCTGAGAGACAGGCCATACTGGCCCGCAGCAGCTCCACTCCTGCTCTGGCGCAGGCTGGGACATGCATGCCGTTCCAGGGCAAATTGCAATACGAGATTGAGAACACGTGAAATTCCGCCCCCTCTCCCTTGCAGCCACGAGGGGATGATGAGAGACTTTATCTGGGGTGGCTGTTGGAGTTGGATGAAGCGCCTCGCTGAGGTAAATTGAGATGTCAGCAGGAGAGCCGCAGGCGAATGTCCTGGTGCCAGGATTGGCCGACATGTTTGATCTGTGGGACTAGAAGGGGCTGGGGCTGGGGACCAAGGCCTATTGCCGCACTACTTTTCAAACAGCTGGAGCCATGATCCCACTTATTGGGGGGCGGGGGGGATTTTAATTTCCTACGGGCTCATTCCAGAGGCATTGCGAGGCCATGGGGGCCCAATTATGGGTCTCCTAAGGGCAAGTGTGGTCTCCCTAAGCATTGGCCCTTCCAAGGGGGCCCAGCCAGCCTTGGACTGCCCCATCAGGAAAGAAGGTTGTTTTGGGGGGGGGGAGGAAGGGGGAGAAGCAGTCAGCACTGCACCCCATGTCCACTCTGAAAACTTTCTTCTTGACAGGACCCTTTCCAAGGGACCAGAACGTTGCTCGGCCTGACCAGGACTCCTGCTTCTGATCAATTTTGGTGGGAAGCAGTTGGGCCCCTCCGTCCCTTGCACTGCAAGCTCAGAGCAGGAGCCTCCCTCTCACCCTTACATTGCAAGCCCCAGACTAGGACTAGGACTAGGAATGGGAGTGGGGTCACTCCCAAAGTGTTTTTACAAGGGTGACAAAACCCCAAGGGCCGGCTCGGTCGATGCAGTCATGCCAAGGCTGAATTGGATTTTTTCAGCCCCTGCCAGACATCAGTTTTGTTGGTCACCAACATTGGTGTTTGGGTCAGCTTCCAGACTGAGATAGCAGCCCAAATATCATACAAATCTTGGGGTATCGACAGGTCTGTAGCCAAACTCTGACAAAAGGGGCTGGGCAGGGGAGGGGAGGGGGTTGAGAGGGGGACGGCCTATGGTCTGTGTATTTGAGCCCCCCCTCATGTATTCTCTAGCCCCCCCATCTCTCTCCTCCATGCATTGCTCTCACCCCATTGTTTTGGAAATTTCCCTTAGCTAGGTCAGCACTTGGGTTCCTCATTGCTCTCCCCGTGATACTCCCCATGGGGTCCCCCCCCTCAGTTTGAGAGGCGCTGCACTAAAGCGCAGTCCGTGCAGTTTAGGGGCAGCCTGGTTTACGTGTCTGTGGACTCCTTGCACCAAACCCAGCTCAAGGCAAACCAAACACCAACTTGCTTTAGGCATCTTATGAATTCCTTTTAAACAAAAGGTTGAGGACCAGGTGGGGATTCGGGGTGGGGACCAATTCTTGACAGTGGGGGCTGAGCTTCCCCACCTCCTTTTGGGCTCCAAAATCCAAACCTGTCCCTCTTTCTAAACTTTGCCGACTTCCCAGATCTCTGTAAAGGGCTGCAGCAAAGTATGGCGTTCTGTTCAGCACGCAGAGCAGACTGAGACCAGTCATTTCAGGCCAGAAAGCAATACAATTTCCACAGAAGAAACACTGACATCCCCTTCTGTAAGTTTGTAATTTTATGGGTCCCTTTGCCCCAAGAAGTCATGAGCAGCGGCGTCTCTCTTGCAGGCTAAAATTTTCTTTTCATGCACTGAACGTTGGTGCCACTGAAAAGATTAAATAAGGCAGATATAACGTAGATTTAAAGGATTTTCCAGCTGAAGAGACAGCACTCTGTGCACTGAAGAAGAAGGCTTTTACCAGAGCATATAGAGAACGCTGTATGGTTTTGTCCTGCACCCAAGTAAAACTCCCATATGTGCATGGAGCTCTGCGCCCCTGGAATAAGGGGTGTCAATTCCCTTGGGCTGCCAAACAGCGCTCTGATCATCTTGGACTGATGAGATCGGCCAACAGGACAACATTGACTGCGACATAAGCAGGCAACGTATTTTCGGAAGTTAAGCACCACGCGCAGAGGCTCCTGTTGGAAGGAAGCTCCGAGGAAAAAGCCTCTCCTTGCCTCTCACTCAAGGGTCTTTTCCCCGCTTCCGACTTAAGTAAACTAACCCAGATTCCATGTTGTGCAGTGGCTGCACTGCGCAGGAAAACGCAGGTACCAATAGAACTTGGGACAAATGCTGAGTCTGCTAAAGCCAGCAGGAGTTTTGCCTCTGGCTTTGATGGTGTCAGCGGGCTCTCACCCCTGCCTGTAACCAAGGAGGGCCCCAATCCTGAGTGCACTTACCTGCTCTGAGTCTGTCCCACAGAACATGAATGGAGCTTACTCCCACAGGGAATAGAACGCTCATATCTGCAGCCTAGGACTTTTATTAAGGGCCAGGGGAGAGGGAGGAATTGAAACTTCAACGTCTAAACTGGAGGCTTTCTGCCAAAATAAATAAACCCATCTCCATGAAAATGTTTCTGATATTTGGAGTCTAAACGTTGCCATTTGGGCATTAAAAATCCCAGTGAATTTGTTCTGAAGACTCAAAGGAATTTCGGGGGGGGGGGGGGGACCATCAAAATTGGATTAGCTGCCAAAATTGTATTTTGTTCCTGAATTCTGCCCCTGCTGGAACTGACTCCAGGGAAGGCAACTCCGTCCCTGCCCAGGGAATTCATGGCTCAGGGAGTATGGCAACAACACACCCCACCCACCCCACGCGTGGTGCCTCCTTGCTGCCCCGGGCATTAGGGTGCGGCCAGATGAAAGCAGCTGTAGGTGGGGTGCTCTTATCATTAGGCAAGTCACCAGTGATGAAACACCCTCTCGAGCGCGTGAGTCACAGTCAGCAGCCTCCGGGATGGGGGTGTTCTGTTCTCTCTGTGTCGGCCACTGGCTCCGCTGGCAGAGCGGGGCATAACGCTGCCTATCTCCCCCACTAGCACAGCAGGACCGGCTCATGTTGCTCTTTAAGTTGCAAGCACCAGGAATTCCACGTTCTCCCCGGCTAGGAGGCTTCAACGATGCAGAGCAAGATCAACATCCATACTGCCAGGGTGCCGTGAAGAGCCATGGAGAAAAGATCCAGTTGTGGGTGGCTCGAGAGGAGGAATGGCAAGCACGTGGGGGCAAGCAGGATTTTCTGAAGGCGACGAGATCTGAGAAGCCCTCTGGTAGTTCCTGGGCTTGCCGGCATCCTGCAGGGAAGAGTGAGCCCACAATGCTGTGTCTCCCCCACTCTCTCTAGCCCAGCTGGGCGGGTTGTAGTATGGGCAGAGAGCAGCCCGACGAGATGGCTCTGTCTGCACTGGGTGTGACTGCAACGTCTAGATGACCCAACCGGGATGCTTGGTGAGCGGTTGACAGAGCTGACACCATGTAAAGCTCCAAGGTACCTCGATGGCATCCTCACACTCTGCTCCGCCTTCCATTCAGAGCCCAGAATCAGGAGGATGAAGGAATCCAGAGTTAGACCAAGTAGTTGGCAAGCGTGAAAGCATATTGTTCTGGCAGGTTACCGGCCTTCGGAAGGGCCCGGTGTGTCCCTAAAGCTTGCGTAATCTCGCAAACTAGCTACGGTTGGGCCCAGTCAAAGACATAATCTGAATTAATTTGTCTCCAACTGTCACATTTGGGACCAACTTGGCAACCCCCCTCCCCTCTCTCTAGAACAAGGGTGGGAGCCAAACGGCTTGCAGAACAGCTCCGTGAAAACGCAACGGCTCTCGGAATTTCAATTGGAATTCCGATTGATCCAGTTTCTTAATCAGAATTTCAGTCGTGTTTTTGTGCACGAGTAAAATGGCGCCAGACAGCTGTATTGTGCAAGTGCAAAATGGCCGTTGTACCGCAGCAGCGGCCACTTTGCTGTAAGGCAATGGCGGGTTGGCACCATTTTGCGCTTGTTCAAAATGGCAAAATAAAAATCAATAAATTGGGATCGTTCCAGTGAACGAGAATCAGACCAATTGTTTGTTCCGATTTTTGTTTACTATGATCGATCCAACCTGTTGGAAATGGAATCTGTTCAGAAATGGAAATTTCTGCCCCAATGAGGACTTGCACCCAAGGATACGGGGCAGATCTGTATGTGCAGTGTCCCTAGTTTCTTGCCTCCCCCACTGCCCCTGTACTCTGTCCTGGATCCCCCCATGCCTCAGAGCTGCATTGATTGGGCAGGATACACATTCAAAGATAATTATAACAAGAATAATAATTCCTCCTCTTCCCTCTCATGCCCTCACTCCCCTGTGCCCCAGCCTCCTCCCCCCCCACTCACCTGGGCCCTGTTAAAGCTAGTTACGCCACGGAGAGCAGCATCAATGAGATGATTGCCTTGCCTGCCTTACTCCAAGGTGTTTTCTGCTTGCGTCGGCAGGCGCAGGCTGCAGCCCCACCCTTGCGACCGCTTGTGTGAGGTAAATACCAAGTGCCCCCCCCAAGGCTCACCTCAACCAGCTGAGACAGCTTAAATGACCACCCAGATTTTAACTTGAATCAGTTAACAGCGTAGGACTGCCAACCCCAGATGCTAAAAACCAGAACACTGAACTTAAATATCGTAACATTGAAAGACATACCTAACTGCAGTCATGTTTGTAAGCTTTTCTCTATGGCCGAGCGGGCCAGACGCTTGCATACGGTCCCCAGAGTGACCCTATTGATGTCCCTGAGACTCGTCTGGAATAAGTGGTGGCAGGACTGTGACCATAGCGACCGATATTCTCATGATTCCGCTGCCCATTTCACACTATTTGGCCTTAAGGAAGAACTGGGGCACTTTTAAATGATCCCGCTCACAAGCGGGATTGTTCAGTGCCGGCATCGGGCACCCGCCTTCCTCTCTACGCCGTGTCTGATGTTCAGAAGAGCATCAGACATGGCGTAGAGTGTTTGTGCTCATGCGCGTCCTTCTGCACGTGCGCACTCGGGCAAAGAACCCGGAAGTGTGCGTGAAGCCGGCACAGCGGCGATCCGCCTTGAAGGGGGGCAGAATCGCCGGGCTGGCTTCACGCAGCAGAGATCCGGCGTTACAGCGCGCCAGGGATTTAGACGAACGGCAACAATGGCGGCTGATAAAGGGCTCAGCCGCCATTTCCGCCTCGTCTAAAAGCGCCCCTGGCCCCGGACCTGCTGACTTTTCGTCGGGTTGTAAAACTTGGCTGTTCTGCCAGGCAGTTAGTGGAGGGGACGGATGAGGGAGGGAGGGATGGGTTGAGGGTTTTGTTTTATGTTTATATTTTTATGGCTTCACCACGTTGTTTTATATTGCTGTTTTATAGTTTTGTTTTAAAGTGTAAGCCGTCCCTAGCTGTTCTGCAGAAGGGGCAGGGTATAAAATTTTAAAATAAAATATAAATAATAAAAACAAGAACCATCATGACACCATGAGATTTGGTATCGCTGACACAGGTTTTAAAATGCATTTTTCCTTGGTAGAGACAAGGGGAAGAGTGAAATGATGTATCCTCCCGAGCGTAATGACGCTGAGCCAAGAACCGCCTGCTGAGACTTGTTGGCGGCTCAGAGCAGAGTCAAACATGTGGGGATTCCACCATATTTCTAGGGCGGCCTGAGCAAAATTTCAAAAATAAGGCACACTGTGGAGTTGCAGGATCTGAAATAAGTGGTGAAACATTATATTCTCTTTAAGAGGCATCTGGAAACCCTACTTTCCACCCACTTGCACACTGGATGGCTTCTGACTGCTGCGGTTTTGCTTGGAAAATTTCACACAAGAATGAACAAGTCACTTGGAAAATTCACCATGCATTTCTTTATTAAAAATAATAATAATTTTAAAAGTATTTTTACATCCTGTACTGATGACCTAGCTTAGCTTACTTGGGCCAGTGAAGGCCTTGGGTCATGGGCAATTGTCTCGTGCATTTCTCCCAATAAAACTGGCCCTGATTTCCTAGTGTAACTATGCAGCACAAAGGAGAACTGTCCCTCGTGTTTTAGTGTACCTTCTCTACTGCTGAAACGAGTTCCTCCAAAACTGGTACACTCATCAAATTTCTGGTACCTGAAATGATCGAAAATATCAGGTACAAATTGGTACCTGATTCTGACCTGATTCAGGTACCCAATGTCCCAGAATGTTGACTTCCGGTCCCAGAATATTGACTTGTGGTACCGATTATTTGGTCTCACATACCGATATTTTGATCGGTAACTGGAAAAAAAATGGGTAAATCAGAAATTACTGATTTTTCAGGTACACGGGTACCTGACCAATTAATGGACAGCCTATCACATATCCAATACGGTGCTTGAAATTGTGTGTACCAAAGGGTACCAAACTAGGTATCCATTTCTGCTCTGTCTCCCAAGTTCCCTGTTCCGAGACGGCTACAGCTTGGATTCGTTCCATCGCTGGGAGACTCGTGTCCACACAAACACACACCTTTCCTCCTTCCTTCCAAAATTGCCCACAAAAAAAATTGAACACGACATTTTCTTCTTTGTCCCTATTTATTTGGCATTTTCTTGACACGTTTGAAACTCCCTTGGTGGACCGGTCGCAGGAAAAGAACAGCCCGTCTCGGGTTACTCTTCATCTTGCAAAGGTGTCCGTTTTTCATGGTACAAAGGTCATTTAGCCTCGTTGGGCCGCATAAGGCAATTCCATCTGATCCGTGATGGAATTTCACGCAGCCAAAGTCCCTTATTAGAATGCTTTTTAATGCATTAGGATTTCCCCAGCGGTGGGAGCCCGATCTCTTCACCAAGCTTTAAGAAGCCAGGAGGGGCCTTCTGTACTACTTTGGCCAGTTAATCCTGCCTTTAAGGAGCATATAATGGCGCCAAGCTAGGACTCTTGAGAACTCACTGACATCTGTTGACAGGCCTGCGGGAGCTCAGTGGGAACATCTTGCAAGGAAAGAACGCCACAGCTGTCTCCTGCATGAGCAGCTCCGCACTTTGCATGTCCTCATCAAGCTCTTTGGTTTGGGGACAGATGGACTCCAATTTGAGCTTTCTAAATATTGTCCTAAGCTGCAAAACTTTGGATGAATCACTTTCCCTGTTCAAAGCAACTCTCTCTCTCAGCTGGATTGATGAAGTGCTGCTTTTGTTAAGAGAAAACAGTTGTACGTTGTTGGAAATTTTGTGTTGTTTTTGAAAATGTTATTGTTCTGTTTGCCACGATCAAAGCTGCCAGTTTTGATGGAAGTAGAACACAGGTGGAAATCCGGTCTCAGCACTAGATCCTGATCCCATTCCTAGGAGGTGCAACTCTACTTGGGGTCGTGGCCCACAGATCGAGAGCCTCAGACTCAAAAAAGGGCTCCTTTGAGCTAAATGCACAGATCTCCACAACTGAGGCAGTTGCATGATGTCACAAGCTTCCCAGCACCATGCAAGGGGTCAGCGATTTCCAGCCAGGCAACAGTGGGGTCGAGGGATTGGGACCATTGCTCAGGCCACGCTGCTGCTTCTGTGGGTGGATCCCACACCTGCCCCACTTCGTGGAGAAATTGCAACAACACCACCTTGAGGTCTGCCTGAAAGGGTAGCAGCTTGGGTGGAGATTCGCTCCTGGATCTCCCTTTCTCCAGAAAAGGGATCCACTGCTGCTCTGCCGTGCTCCCAATCCCTCCAAAATCCTTGGTACATGTTCACTGGGGAACAGGGCAAGTAGGATGGGAGCAGGGCTCCTGGTTCAGGATGGTGGCTAAGGAGGTGCACCCTAGCTACACGCAGTCACTCATCACCCCTGCACAGACCAACAGCTTCTCCAAGCCAAGCATCGGCAGATGGCTTCTGGGCGTGTGTCCTTTCAGGCATGTTTTCAATAGCAAAGCTAACAGAGCTTCTAGGTCTGAAACGGGAACCTGTGGATACGTATCCACAATTTGGGGTTCTGTGTCAGGTACGTGACGGGCTCTCGGGTGCCAACTGGATGATACCTGATTACCCGCAAAATGAATGATTACCAGTAAAGCAGGAGGATAACTCAAAAAGAAATGGGACAGCAACTCCAAAAAAAATCAGGAGAAAAACTTGAAAAATACTGATGTCTGGGACCGATTTTTCAGGACCAGGCACCAGTAAGTCGGGACATTGGGCAACCCCCATCAGACATGTCGGTACCGATGAGTTCCCGAAAGTGGTAGGCTGAGTCAAGTACCACAAATCTGACAGGTTTCCCTGTTTTTGTAGGGCCTTGTGCATTAACTGCCTATAACTTCCAATGAAAGACAACAGGAGAGAGACGGTGTAACCGGACATTTTCACCATTGAAGTTTTGCTCCTTTATTGATTCAGGTTTGTTTATTTCCATTTATAGCGCGCTCAGGGTGGGTAACAAAGTAAATAGAGAAAACATGGATAAAATAAAACCGATTAAAAAACCAAAGTGTATATAAAAAAACCCATCTAAATGCAGCATCCCAGTCTCTGTCCCCACCTGACGAACACCTGGCCAAGTAAATAAGACTTGCATTGCCTCTGGAAAATGTTCGGGCTTTGGCCTCGGTGGATGTCTAGGGAACGGAGTATCAGAGTGGCGCAGCAGCCACCGACACGCTCTGATGGAACTTGCAAGAGGAGGAATTAGAAGGTTGGGCCTAAGGGGTAGCCCCCACATGGGCTAGAAACTGGGATGCTTTTTTCATTGTGAAAGGTGGGGACGAGAACCCCAGGGCCCTTCTCTGTGAAAACCATTTTCACTTGTGCTTCTGTGGCCCACAAAGACCCCTATATTAGTGGCTGTCATCGGTCATAATGATTAGGAGAATGACTATTGTGGTGCTCTAACCGGCCTCCTTGCCCTTCTCTTGCAGGTATATAATTTGCAGATTTTGTGGATGTGAAACGCGCCTCTGGGGTAAGTGAGGTTAAAGCACCGCTGAGTTGGATGGACACCTTATACCTCCTTGGCCCAGATGTTAACGACTGCACAAAACCCCAAGCAATGGAGATGCCCTTACGTCCAGCTTCACTGAGTCACTTCCTCTTCAACAAGCTGCTAAGCAACCCTTCCACTTCCATTCCTGTCCGGTGAGATGTTTGCACCCATGCTGGTGATGAGACACCCATGCTGGTGATGAGACACTGGGAGGCGGGCTTGGCAATTGGGACACAAGTGGCAGAAAACCCTTATTTAACCAAACAGGTATCCGGTCAGCTAGAACAGCAGAACCCCGTAGTAACCCTGTCCCAGCCTAGAGCATTAACGGAGGTAACACTTGACTGGTCCCTGCAGAGCCGCCAGCATCCACAGGGAGAATCCTGCAGTCTGAGCTCGCAGGAGATGAAAGAAGAGGGCAACACCCTCCCAGCCCAGTAAACGAAAGGTGCTTCTCCCTGACCCGCTGAGTCCAGTTGGTCACCCTTCTTACAACATTTCAAAGGGACACATTTTCAAACTAGCTGTTGCTCTGCACCATCACTTAGAAAAGCTTTGCTCTGGTCCCACACCAAGGGAGGGCTTCAATTGGGAATCTAAAACAAAACACGAACCCAAGCTTAAAGGTTTCCTCAACCAGCAAACAACAGGCAAAACATTTTTTAAAATAAATAAATAAATAATCCAAAGACTTTTTGCTGCCAGGCTGCTATGATTGAGGAGTGCAACG
The DNA here is from genome assembly GCA_003113815.1 of Sphenodon punctatus. Taxonomy (NCBI): domain Eukaryota; kingdom Metazoa; phylum Chordata; class Lepidosauria; order Sphenodontia; family Sphenodontidae; genus Sphenodon; species Sphenodon punctatus. Next base: position 1,504,331 of record QEPC01003503.1, on the reverse strand, counting down.
ACATAGCCAGTGCCATTGACTAGGCTGCCAGACCAATGGCCTATCCAGCTCAGCATCCTGTCTCCGACAGCGACCAGCCACGGTCACCTCAGGGGAGCACACAGCAGGTTATAATGGAGTGAACCAGTTCCTGCCAATCCTCTCCCAGCTGCCGACAGTCACGAAACTTGTCCCCCTGACCAGCCCAACTAGTAGCCCTTAATGGACCTGGCTTTCAAACGTTGAATCCTGCTATGCTCCTGGCCTGGACAACCTCCTCCTCCGGCAATGAGTTCCACCATCTTACTGTACATTGGGTGGAAAAATACTTCCCTGTGTGTGTGTTCAATTGGCTTCCTGTTAACTTCATGGAGTGCCCCCGGGTCCGTTGTTTTCAGAAGAGGGTAAACAGCAGCTCTCTGTTGACCTGTTCCACACACCTCACGATCGTGTACATTTCTACCCTGTCCCCTCTCAGGTCCTTTTTACATGGTCAGGGGGGGTGGGGGATGTTCTGGCGCAGCCTCTCCTCATATGGGAGCCCCTCTATGCCTTGGATTACTGTTGGGGTCTTTCTTTGCACCTTTTCCAGTTCTGCAAAGTTCCACCGAACTCCAGCTTGGGTCGCCGACGTCCCAGGTGGGAATTCCAATCCAACAACCAGAAAGGAGCTCTCTACAGGTCATGATGGGCAGCTCCGACAACCTGCTCCCCTGGGGGCACAGGTCCGTAATACTAATTGGACTGCTAAGTCTGCGTCCTGATTGGCTGCTCCAGGTGCAAAAGAAACAGGAAGGTGTCCGAGTCACATCCTGTTTGACGGCACTCTGCTGATGGCCCGTTCCTTTTAGTAATTAACATACAAAAACAACATGCCAGGGTAACAAAAATGGATGAAAATGAAGTAAAAAAGCATCCTTTTTACTTACCAAAATAAAAATTTGCATGTGCACATGGCTTCTGGGGCCCTTGTGCGCACCCTTTCCCCAAATGGTGTCGGCAGCACTGCCGCCATTTCAGAAAAGGGCAGCCAGTCTGCGCATGCAAAGCAGCCATTTTGTGCATGTGCAGTCTGGCTGTCCTTTTCTGAAATGGCACTAATGCATGCGCAGAATGGTCTAGCAACCATTTTACACATGCGCAGCGATTTTTAAAATGGTGTAATTTTAAAAAATTTTAACAAAAGTATTATGACCCCCACCCTCCCCTCCAAAACACAGGGTTTGTTGTAAACGAAAATGAAAACAATTACAAAAATGAAGCGTGTGTGTGCTGCACATCTCTGGTAAATGCTGAGTGTTCTTCCTTCTTTCAAGAGCGCCCATTTCCCCACCAGTGGGAAGCCAAGGAGCAGTTTCACCTTTTCCAACCCCCATTGAGCCTCTCCCACTCGCTGCCTCATTGGTGGGTGGGGAGGGGTAAAATCTGCCCCATCTTAAGGTGCCACAATGGCCTCTCCTCTTGTCCCTACCCAACACCATCATCCTGTCTAGCAGGAGCCTATGCTAGGCCCAACTCTGATCTCCCACTGAGGTACATGCCAACACGGAAGTCAATGGAATTGCTGGGGCGTAAAGTCATTCTCAGAGAGAGGATACTCCGAACTGGGACGCTCAGCTGCATTTCATTTCGACTGAGTCACAGGAGGCTTTATAACACCAGAGCCTTCCCCTGAAGATAACTTCAGATCCTATCTCGCTTTTCTGGTTTCTCCAGTACGTGCCCAACTATTTTTACAATCAAGAACATTCTGGCTCCCCTCCCCACAGCACAATGTAATGTCAATAGTTACAACAAGCGAAACAGTTAAGGAGGGTTAACAGTGAGCGACAGCACGGAATCTCCTCCTTCGAGCCAGCGACACCTGGCCTTGGAGCTTGAAGAAATGAGTCAGCCCTGGGCTTCCAACCAAGTTGGCACAGAGTTTCGGGGAAGGGACAGTAAAAGGGATCCAGAAAGATTTCTAGGCAGGAGGAGTTATTGGGATCATGTCATCTGACTTCCAAGATTATGGAGGCCATGGGCGTTCACCAGAGCTTCACAAAACGATCCTTTGGGAATCTGCAAACCCAACTGCAGACCGGCATCCCTTTAACTATACTGGAGTTGGGATTCACCAACTTCAGCTTTGGGTCATCAGTTCATTTTGAGAAAATCTTCCTCTCTTCTCCCACGATTTTCAGTCCCCCATAGTCCTTCTTTAGTCCTTGCAGGGCACACAGTAAACCACCCCAATGGGATATCTGCAGTAATTCCTAGTGGCAAACCAAGGACCCGTTTATGGGGCTGTCAGCCAATCACTCAAAAGTACCAATTTACTAGCACCCCGGACCTGGGATTTAACGCCCTCCCAGCCTCCACTTCACCCCTTAATAGCTGGGCCCATTCCACCGGGTGATGGGGCTTCTCCCAATGTGGGTTCCCGAACATAAGCTATAACATAACTCAAAGTCCTTCCCAACTGGGGTAAACTATATGGCTTCAGTACAAGCCCATAGACAACACAAAGCCTCTAAGCCAGGTCCCAGGGCTCTAGGAACTTCCTGGCAGCAGTGAATACAGCCTTTCTTTCTGCGCCTTGCAAACCAATAACGGCCCACACTCTTTCATGAGTCATACACAATGGAAAAGTCCCACCTTCAACTCCCACGTTGTCTGCGTGGACCAAGCTGTTGAGAGTTGCTGATCGGGGGTGTGGGGTGTGTTGCAGTTGGAGGCTTGCTTGCTGGAGGCTTAGGCTAGCTTAGCTCAGCAGTCATCCCTAACCCCAACTTTCCTCCTTGAGCTGCTCTATCCAAATGGCAAGCTTCCTATTCTAAGCTCCTTCCTCTCTCCAGGGATTCGCCAGCACTACTACTGGTTTCCTATCAGTTCTCTTCACCTGTGGGCTAGTAGCAGTCAGTTAATTAGCTAGCTGCAAGCTTCAGTTCTCAGCTGCCTTTAATTAAGGCTTCAGAAGCTAGCTGGCAGCTTCTTGCATGCTTAACGCATCTCTGCTGGGGCTGTTTTGGCTCTAAGAAGCCACTCCATTACACATGTGCCCCTGCGACTTCTCAGCTGAATGGATGTCTCCCCATCTCTCCCCCACTCTCCCTTAACTTTCTTAGATCTGCCCTTGGGGCAGGCAGCTGTCTATGGCATTGAATCCTGAATTCACAAATCCTGAATAACTAAATAAAAATGACTGCCAAATCCCAGCTACCTAATAATGCCCCCCTGATTACCAATTAGCCAAGTGGCAGAGGAACATCATGCTGGTGCACAGGAATTCCTTCAAAGTGGACCTTTGGTATGAATACAAAATCACGAGTGGCGCGGGACAAGTAACTAGTTGCTCTTTCCCAAGGGATCAGAAGTACGGGACACCTGATGAAATCAACTGCCAGCAGGTCAAAAAAAAACCCATGGAAATACCTTTTCATTCAGCAAACAATTAACCCACGTGTAGAGAAAGTCAGGTTGCCGTGTTGGTCCCAAGTGTCGGCAACAGAGTCAAAAGTAGCATAGTGAACTCTTGGATTGCACCAACTCCAGTTGGGGGAGCCGGGAGGCAAGTTTTCCGACCTCACAGGGTCCTTTGCTCATTGCTGCGACATGTTGTGAGGCCAGTACAGTATAGTTGGGTTCAACCAAGGGTTGGCTGCGTTCATAGAGAAGAACTGATCCATCAATAATGATCAGCCAAGCTGTCAAGGGGCTGAATCCTCTCGGACTGTCCGATGTTGAACCTGGGGATGATAGCAGGAAATGGATCACTCCATTCTGACCTGTTTCCCGTACGCGTATCTGAAAACCTTAGCGAGAGCTGACAGCCGTACATCAAGAACATGGTGAGTTTGTAATACGCATGGAAAGGAATTGCTTGCCTAGACAATTGTTGCAGAGTCCATTTTACTGTACATGTGAGGAGAGGCTGAAAAAGAGCTGTGTCTGATCAGATCGGAAAAAGGAATCTAAGGGGGGCAGAATACTGATGAGTCTCTGAATATTTGAAAGGCTGTCATAAAGAAAATGGAGAACAATTGGAGACCAACTTCCCTGTCAAGAGATGAGTTGATAAATGCCATCAAACCCAATCTACAATTGTGTAGTTATGGAAACATTTATTGATTGGGGTGTAGTTTCCTTTTGTCCTTCCTGCTTTTAGAGTTTTAGCAAAAGGGAAAGACCAGCTCCTCAGTGCCACTAGTTTACTCTGAACAGTGTGCTCTACGTGGGGCTGCCCTCGATGACTGTTAGAAAGCTGCAGTTGGTGCGGAACGTGGTGGCACGCCTTCTGTTGGGGGTGGGTCGCTGAGAGCACATCACACAGGTGCTCTGGAGTTTGCACTGGCTGGCAGCTGCCCATAACTTTCCAGGCACAGTTCAAGGGGCTGGTTAGCCCTAAACAGCTTGGACCCCAGATATTCGAAGGACTGCCTCTTCCCTCATGTCCCATCATGGCCTTTGAGGTCAGGTAAGGGTGCCCTCTTGTAAGTACCAACTGCCCGTGAAGTTTTTACAACAGGGCACGTGGAGAGGCATTATCAGTGGCTGCCTCACTATGATGAAATTCCCTCCCCTTGGGCAGGTCCACCTAAGCCCGAGCCGGCTCGTCTTCCAGAAGAGTCATAAGACCTTTTTGTTTGGCCGGGGGTTTAGACAGGCTGGGATAGGGTTGGGTGGGATTGGGTGAAGGAGTTAGGTAAGAGGGTTGGCAGTGGGTGTGGAAGGTTAGCTGCTTTTATGTTGTTTGTAAGTGTTTTGCAAGACACCCTGAATGTTATTGGTAAGAGTGGGGTAGAAATTGGAAAAATAAATACATAAACAGAACAGGGCCCAGGGGGTTATGAAGAAGGCCTTCCCGCAGGCTGGTTGGGTTGTGCTGTTCTCTCAGCCTTGTTCCATGTATATAAGGCAAACCCAAAATCCTGGGTGGATCATTTGGTTCCTTAGCTGGAAAATGGGTTCCTAAGTGGTGAAGATGCTTAATGGGATTTGTTTGGCTGCAGGAGAGTTCACATCTCCAGATACAGAAGAAGGGGCTCCAGGTGTTCCTCTTCTTATGAAATTAGGGGTCTCAACTCAACAAGCCCGTGGGATCCAATGTTACTATGGGATCTCCCAACCCCCCAAACATCCCCTCCCCAGCTCTCGTTTGCCTTTTTCCAATTCCTGGGTTGGGGAGGGTAGCACAGCAGAGATTTAGGGACTCGACACACCCCAAGCATCCACCCAAGCCTGCCTTCTGATTCAGTTGACTTCCCTCCCACAGCTCCGCATCTTCCACATCCTGAAGCCCCTTCGCAAAGCCCAGCTAATCTCTCCTCATTGCTGGCTCTAATTACTCTTCTGTTTTGACACCAAAGTGACTCCAAAGTCAAAATTCAGTGGATGAAAATTTAGGCTGATTCGATATTTTTTGGGCCATTTATAAATAGCCTGCGTGGTTCCCGGGCTGATGAAAGATTCTCCAGGTCAGCGTAAGTTTTCTTCCGATAGGAAACCAAGAAAAAAGGGATCGCTTACATCTCTGCGATGGCTCCAAGAGGCCGAAGTTTCACAGCAGCGAGATGGATTTCACTATGAATATCAATCTGATCCTTCAGTCCTGATCTTGCTCGATGGCTCTTAACAACCGTGACACAAACTCTCCTCCAATCATTACCATTCGCATAGCCACAAAAGGCAAACTGGGTGAGAGAATGAAAAGCCAGTTGGGTCTCAGGCTAAGCATACAACAGTGGGTTAGCTCTAAATGAACCTTTCAACCATAAATTACATGTGGCCACAGTAATTCCACCCCTTCCCCCTCTTCTCTCTCCTCCTCCTACTCTGAAGAACTCCGGACAAAGGCTGGCCTCTCTGAAGGATGTCTTTCTGGAGGATTAGGCAGCGTTTGTTGACCAAATACAAATTACAACTCCTTTACTTAGCGCCCCGCCTCCTCAGCTGGGCTCCGGTCCCTGCGGGATGGGCTCTATTATCCCGGCCTGGATGAAGAGCTCAGAATGAACAGATGTAATTATTAACACCATTCACCGGGATGTCTTTCTGAATTATCAATTAAAAATCTCTACTGTTTTCCCTCACACTAAATAGAACGCGGAGGCCGGTTAATCTAGGGGCCGGCCAAGTTTTTATATGCATATTTAAACAGCGTGCTCTCTCTGCTTTCGAGTCTGAGGGCAGAGTGGGGTGAGGGGGCTCCCAAGAGAGAGAAACAAAAGGACTCTGGCAAAAGCTCTTTGGAAAAATATTGTAGCCTTCCACCTTGACAAACAGACCCTGGAGGGATCCCCAAACGGTCAATGTGGGCTTCACATCTCCTATGAGGACGCATTCTTTTGTCGTGCTGCTTCAAATACAATAGAGAGCTGGCTTTAGCTGTCTCCAATGGGCTTGCTGAGAGAGAGTCAAGAGACAAAAGGAGTTGAGATGATTCCCTTTTATTGGGCCAACTTCTCTTGTGAGAGTGGGCAAACCTAGCTTCACAGACATAATCCATGTGAAGAAGACAAGCTCCGCGTAGCTCCAAAGATTCTACAACCTTCTCAAAACAGGTTGGTCCAACAGAAGATGGTCCCCACCCAAGTTACGTTGATTCTCAGGCTGCACTAAGTAATAGAAAATAAAAAACAGTCTCTGGGTTGACACTACCACCGATCACCTTGTGTAACCATACGGTATCTCCATTCTGACCAAAGCTGAAACAAGTACCCACAAAAGCAGGTAAACCCATCAGATCTGAGATACTCAGCCCAACCTGGTAATATCGGGGACTAACTGGTTCCTGATTAGTGCCCAACAGGCTACCTAACGTACTGATTTACCAGGTTTTGTCCCAAGTTTCCAACTTGCAATCATGATTTTTACAATTTCTGGTACTGATCTCTGACTTCTCATAATGTTTTTCTGAATTCCCATAACATTTTTATTTCTTCCTGTACCATTTCTCTGACTCCCTGTACCGTTTTTCTGATTTTACGTACTGATTCCTAAACTGATTTACCATTTTACCAACCAGTAAAATGGTAACTCAGCAGCAGTAATACCTGGTATTTTCGGGATATCAGCTACCCAACATGGTAACATCAGGTACTAATTTGTTCCTGATTAGTGCCCAACGGGCTATATGATGTACTGATTTACCAGGTTTTGTCCTATACTTCCAACTTCTGGTACCGTTTTTCTGATTTTCCATAGCAACTCCTAAACCAATTTACCATTTTACCAATCGGTATGGAAGGAAAGGGTTGGCCTGCCTCCCACCCCAACAGAATGAAATGGAGGATGAAAACCTAGAATACATTTTATTTCTAGAGGGGAAAAATTCAGTTTTAGCCATGTTGAGTAATTTCCGTTATGGATTTACCGATTTTGCAGTTACCGATTAGTAAATCAGGACAGAAAACAAAAAAATCATGATGAAAATGCAAAAAATCAGGACCAGACATTTGTATCCCAGGACATTAGGTACCCAAATCGGGCACTATTCCAGCACCAATTAGTACCCGAAATTTGTGGGTCAATTCAGGTACTGGAAATTCAACGAGTAGACTTCTTTTTCCAGCACTTGTTTGAGCCGTCCTGGGGATTCATGCTGCTTCCGAGGCACTTGGTTTATTAGCACTTATGGGCTGGGAGTAGCACTGAACATTTGACACACTGGACCCACTCCGCCCATTCCCCAGTCCAATCCCAGCTCATCCCCAAGCTCTTATTACCATCGAATAGAGCCAAGAGCCAGGCTGCTGTTTGGTGCCGCTTGGTGCTTTGAAACAACGCCGCTTGCCTCCCCCCCTGCCCCCAAGATGGATAGCATCTGGACTCCATCCAACTGGATTCAATGCTTTTGACCATGCACTCTGTCCCTTACTTACTCCTCCTTCCTGTCTCACCCCACGTAAAATCTTTGCAGTTTGTTTGCAGTGCTGGCTGTAGTCTGGGCTTTGCAGATGGGAGACATTGCCGTTACTTGCTCTTTTGTCCCAAACAAAACAAAAAAATATATGGAGTGTGCCAGGATTTAAACAACATGTCCATGGTCTTCATTTTTCTCTTTTAAATACCTTCATCTCCGGGCCTTATAAGGTACAGACTGTCTCCCATTGAATCTAGCTGGGTGGCCACAGACTTGAGAGCCCAGCCAACTTGGGCCATTAAAGTCATGATGTTTATTTCTTTTTCAACAAACTGACCTGGTTTTTGAGGCGGGGTGGGGGGAGGGAACCCAACCCCTAAAGATGATTGAGGCCCAGCTGGAGAGGAGTCATGGGGGTCTGATCCCCTTCCAGGGCAAGGGGAAGCGACAGGAGATACAGGGCTCTGTAGAGCCAGCCGGGCCCTGCAGTTCCAGAGGGAGCCAAAGCAATTAGCTACCCATTCACATGGCCACCTGGTCAGAGGTAGCTACCTCCTACTTCGCTTTAACCTCACTTGAAAACGTTTGCAGGATCCCAGTGGTTCAAGTGAGAATGGAGGTGGGGTACTTATTACCTCTCCAAATAAGTGGATTTAAACTGGGGAGGGAGGTTTCCATTTCAGGAGTCACGCTTGTATGCACCAGAATACAAGACAGACAGTAAACTACAACAGGCCCCTATCTAGGACATTGGCAATGGGCTACGGGGAATGGTGGGAACACTAATGATTTTGGTACTGGGACTGTGTTGCAGGAGCAGTCCTGCTCCAAGGGACTCAGGGCTGGGAGGTATGGAAGGAAAGGGTTGGCCTGTCTCCCACCCCAACAGAATGAAACAGCGGGTGAAAACCTAGAACACATTTTATTTCTAGAGGGGAAAGATTTATGGAGGAGGGAGGCGATATCTCCCCCCCTCCTGTTACAGGTCTGCAAGACAACCGAGTGAGGAAAAAGCTGGTGTGAATGATTGGAGACAGGATCCAGAGAGAGGCGGCAGCATGCTTGCCAGATGCCCCCGCAGATGGAGTGTCCTTATCCCTCCCACTGGTACAGCGGGATGGATTCCACACCGCCTGCCTGCCTGCCACCCCCAAAACGGTTGAGCCGCGGCATGTTGCAGGGATTTCCTCTGTTACTGTAGGGTGTACGTTGTGAAAAATCAAGCCCCTGTGTGCACTAACCTCCTGGGGGTGGGGGTGTTAATCTTATTTTCCTGTTTATTATATATTTGTCTGTTTATTTAAAAAAAATATTACCTCACCCCTCCTGCCACAGGCAGCTTGGGACAGCTTACAATCAATAAAAATATCAACTAAAACAATTAATAAATGGAAGGAAAATACCCAACCCAACCACAACCCCCATCTCCCTGCCAAACACCTGGCGGAACAGCCAGGTCTTACAACTTCTTCGAAAGGAGGGGAGATCTGGGGCCAACCAAGCCTCCAACGGAAGGGAGTTTCACAGCTGCGGCGCGGCCACCGAGAACGCCGTCCCCTGCATGGCCCCCCGGAAAACCCGGAGGACCTCAAGCAGGGTACCCCCAGATCACGGCAGGGGCCGATCCAGCACCTGGGGGGGGGGAGGGGGAGGCAGTTCTGCAGATAGGTAGGGCCTAGGCCGTACGGAACAGAAATGATATGCTGTAGGATATCTTGTTATCCTCTATGGAGGAATAGTCACATCACGCATGTGCGTTTCTCCATGGAAGGTTCTACAGCATTGGGATGCATTGGCCCAGGATTCACTGGGGCAGAGTATGGGCCCCAGCCATTTAAATGCCCCCAAGCTGCCTGGATAGACCCAGGGACATCCAGGCAACTGTAAAAAGTATAAACGGGGTTCCCTGACCCAGTGCAACCGTTGCCCGCAAAGGCTTGGGAAGAGGATTGCCTGGGTGCTTCTGGGGATCCCTGATGGAGGGAGACTAGGAGCACCCCAAGGAACCCCCCCCCCCCAGGAAAACACTTTTGCCAGAGCTGCACCAGAGCCGGGATGTCCTTATCACAGGGAATGGCTGAAAGGAGTCCACACTGTCTGCTGCCACCCCCAAAATCATCGTCTTTATAAAAATAGATCTTCAGCCACTGTCAGCAGCATAATGCCAACTTACACCAGCTGAGTGCATCTCATGGGCAGGGAAAGATTCTGGGGCATAAGAATCCGTCACACAGCACATACAAGGATCATTCACACAACACATCCTTCCCCCTGGAATACTCGCCACTTGGCTTTAATCTGTGGGTGGCTCAGATCTACATGGCTATGTGAACCATGGGGGAATTGGGATCTGCGGTGCTTGCTACAGTATCGGCATGAAGAAACGTTCCTGCTGATCGGTGTTTATGCCGATCAGCAGGAACGATCAGCCCCCACCCCCGGACTATGACCAAGAGAGGGAGCCCATTGGGCAGCAGCATCAATAGGCAAAACCCGAAAGCTCTCCTTGTAAAATTCGCACGGGAAAGCATCCTTGGCACACGCCCACTCCTGAGGGTCACGCCCTTTGTGCCAGCAGAGAAGGGACTTGGCTAAACTGACTCTGAATTCAGCAGTGTTGCTAGGCATTGGAGTGTGGCTGGGGGAGGGGGGGGGGCTGGCTTCCCTGGGCCAAAGTGCACTCCCACAGCAGAGAGAACTCCTACTCCGCCTGCATTTTCCTTGCCAATGGACACTAGCTTCTGCTTGCCTTTGGGTCCCATGGCCGGGCAGGCAGGCAGGCAGCTGCACTGTGGCTCTTCTCCCACCCCGCCCCTGCCCTGGCCATAAGGCAGCACCCAGTCAGAAGGGGTAAAGGGAGGGGAGCAAATGGGTCCTTCCCCCTCCTCCACGGACATAGCTAGGGGGTAATGGACCCTGCTGGGGCACTCCGCTCCAGTGTGTGTCTGCACTATGTACAGGGGGG
>QEPC01003503.1:1473476-1489314 GCA_003113815.1 Sphenodon punctatus | reverse complement strand
CCCTGTAATTCTTAACCCAATGGTGGAGGATTGCTTTCCCGTACCCTGTTGTGAGTGATGTAGAGGGGGAATGGATTGATTGATGGTGACCCTCCAAATACATTCAGGAATACAGTGATGAGGGATCTTTTAGACATTTTCAGATTTCAAGGCAGCTGCAAAAGCCAGCTCCCAGTGAACTGTCTAAAAATTGCAACTCAAGCTCCCATGATTTTTTAACATGTGGGGAGTTGGCTAACAGTCAAGCAATTAAACAAAAATGCAAGAGGGTTCATTCTAATCGGCAGGGATTAAATTGCCCAAATGGAAAATAATGCAAGATTTATTGTAAACAGTGTGTGTCTAATCTCCCATATCTGGAGCCTCCGTCCTCTAATATAGATACTTCTCCAGGGTTTAATTTGTGGGGGGTGCGGGTGGCGGGGGCTCAGCCCAGCAATTACAGAGGTGGCTGAGCCCTGGGAAACGGCTATTTAAAGGCATAGAAGCCTTGCGAAGTGATTCCCACTGATTTCAATGGGAAATTAATGTAAAACAAATGCATTTTCAGCTTTTTAAAAAATGAATGAATTTTGGAAACAAAAACAAACAGAGGAATGAAAAATGAATGAGGTTCTTTCTGCACCCCCCTTAGTAAACTCATTGAATTTCAGGTACCTGCACCGACCCACAATGTCATGGGATTGGGGTCTCACTACCCCACTCTAGGCTGTCATGACTCAGTTTCCCTGGCTTGCAGCTCTCACTGGCTCAGCTCTCTCTCTAGAACTTATTCAGCCTGCAAGAGGGAACCTTCTTGTCATCTTTTCAGCCACAGAGTTTCCCAACACAGACTCTCTCTCTCTCTAGGTTCATCTGTGTTTGTAAACACAGAATTAACCCCAAACTGTGCCTCACCAACATTAGGATTAGCAATTCCACTGGACCATACGAAGTCCAGTAAAAAATAGTTTAATGAATAAATCATGGATAAGCTGCAGTACAAGATTATACTCAAGAGTGCAGAAATGAAAATAACATAACCAATAACGCATTCCTATCTGTACTTGGATTCTCCTGATTTAGGCTTACCCTAATCAAGGTCCAAGAGTATTTCAGTTCATGTCACAGCCAGCGATGGAAAGGTTGGCCGGGTACCAGTCTTGGTTTCCAAAAGGCCTGACTTCATAGTTCCTTTGATGCAGTCCTTCTCTGGCTGTTAAGGTATGATGATGCAGATGAAGCTCAACAAGCTGATCTCAACTAACTGAGAGAGATGGCAAAAGATCCCTTCTTTGTCTTGTCTCCTCCCTTAAGAACCTTTCCAGGGTCCTTTGTTTGATTTTCCCGCCAGGTGACTCTGTGCTTTCAGTCACGTCCACAGGAAGAAATCCATTGGCAACTCAATGCTCTATGGCTAGTGTCTGCAGAGGTGTTTAGGCTTTTTCTGAATGCACATTCGGCATGACGTTGCTTTTCTCCACTGCATGAAGTGAGTTTCCATTTCTCAGCTTTCACATTACATACATGTTTAACCTTTACCTTTACATATTTGTTAGACCTGTAGTCTACATGAAGCCTAGTGTCTCCTTATGACACGCAACCTTTGGGCACGAATCGGTCCTCAATGAGTGCTCAATCTGAGGTCCTGGAATGTCAACTTCCAGTCCCGATGTTTCAAGTTTCCATCCTGATTTTTCAGTTTTTCGTTCCAATTTACTGATCAGTAACTGAAAAATTGGTAACTCGGCACCAGAAATTACAGATTTGTTGGGGGGTATTCAGATACCCAATCAGCGCTCGAATAGCACGCCAGCTACCTAACACAGTACTTGAAAAAGCTCTGTGCTGGTATTACACACGGATACTGAAGTAGATACCTGGTTCAGCTTTACTTCTGGGGCAGGGGGCATGGCTTCTGGGGCAGACTTAGACCCTGGAATTCATTTTTTCTTTTTACAAATTAAGCCCTGTCCCTGTCTATTCTGGACATGCTTAGTCCTCTCCCCCCGCCCCCGGCCCCCCCATATCCAGACATCCCTCTAACCTGGACAGAATGCAAGTCGTCCAAGGTGCCTGGAGAGATGAGGTTATTTTCTGTCTCATGGCTGCAGGGAGTCTATTTCATTTCAATGTGTGGCAGTGTAAAAGGGGGCTTAGGGCAAATGACATTTAGACCCACGATGTCAGAGGACACAGGTACAATATTTACTGCGGCGTTAGGTTAACAGCTCTGGTCAGTACTGTAGAGTATCCTCCAAGCAGCCTTGCCAGCTCTGGGAAACTCTTATATCGCTGGTCCAGACGCCGTAGCTCAGAGCAGCTGGGCACATGGACCTTGAAAGACTGTGGGCTCTCATCTTTGTCAATATCATGTGTTTCATGGGTGCGTGTCACCAGTGCGCCCTACAGCTTCACACCAGCGTTACTTGACTGAGCAATTCTGGGATTAGACTGGACTTCATGAAGCGGGGAGTTAGGCAGAACGTGTAAACATTAAAACACAGAAGCCCCTGAAGCTAACAAAAGTCACTGGGTGCTTCCCAGCCCTTTAGAGACGGCCCACCAGATGTGCAAGCGGAGCAGAGGTGCTCTGGAACATTCCAGAACATGGCAAGCAGAGCAGGTGGCCCGAACCCAGAGCACCGGCCGGGTCCGTCTACTCCCAGATGGGCTGCTGGAGCTCCACTTTGGGCCAGGGGTTGCCCCGGCAACAACCTTAGAACGGCAGACAGCAGCCTAGAGCAGCTGGCAAACCACCTGCAGCTCTATGGTGCGGGGAAGAGGGTGTCAACTGGGGGGTGTTCCCTCCCAGAAGCAAGACTGGGGTGACACCCCCCACCCCACCCCCCGGTCTGTCTAAAAACACCCAATGTCTCTCATTTCAGGTACCGGTCATTAATAGGGATACAAAGAACTCCAGAAAACAAGAAACCTATAAGAAAATTAAACTTCTTGGTTTGTTGGACCCTTGTTTCTCCCAGGTGCCTTGTTCGACGTACCTCCAAGCCTCTAGTTCTGATGGCTTTTGGATATCGCTGAATTGTTTAGCTTATAGATCTGATTTTTTTCTTGCTTGAAGAAAAGGACCCCAAGTAGCTCGGAAGCTTGCATACTTTCACTTACAAAAGTCACTCCAATAAAAGATCATCTGAATTACCTTGTCTCCATCGGCAACAATGAACACAACCACCACCCTCTCTCTGGATTGTCTCCATTGGTTACTTTGGAGATTGACATGGCAACCACACTCTCTCTCCAGATTACCAAAAAATCAACGATAATCCAATCGCTCCTCCTGTTGTAAGACGCAGCAGGCTCGCCAACCAATCTTCTCATGGAAAGCTATGAGGACCTCCCTACCAGCTCGCGTCTCCACAGAATACCCGAAGGAACTGAAGGCTGCCAGAAACACGGAGGTGCTAGTAGACACACACACACAGTGCGGCATCTGGCAGCTTTGAAATTGCAGTCGAAAGGCAGGGCTTTAGGGCTGAAGCCACCACACAAGTTGCATTTCTCAGTTATGAAAAGAGTAAAATAAAAAGTAACAAAATAAAATCAATTTTATGGCACGTGGTACGAGGCCGTGTTCGGAGGAGTTTGGCAGGAGACTTTCAAGCGTAAATGCCAAAAAGCAGCTATTTTTTTTTTCTCCTCACTGAAAGCAGAGGCAGCGTCATCTCCCAGGCCAGCTGCTAGCCCTTGGCACCAATGTTGGTCCCATTCACTTCAATGGGAGTCAGGGACAGCGCTAAGTGCACTGGCACTAACAGAGGATCAGACCAAACTGGGTTATTTGGGAATAAAATCAGAAGTCTAGTAGTGTTTTTTTCTTTGCAGTGGAAGAGTATGGCGGTCAAACAGGGTCTCCACCAGGAGGGAGCAGGACTAGGGGTTTGGTTTCTTCCACTCCATCCTGTTTTAACCACCCGCTTCTTATGGGGAATCATGACATCACAATGCTCTGCAGGGGTGGGTGGGGCCAAGGAGCTGTCCCATCCCTTCTTAACCTCCTCCACGTCTGTTGGAAAGTGGGGTGATGTCATTGTGATGTCACCATGTTCCGCAGGACAGCTCTCCCCATTTCTGATGTGGCGGCCCCTTGCCCAGCTCACTTCCTGGTGGGCTTCTCCTGTCCTGGTGCCCAGTCAATGAGGGTCAAACCAGAGACACATCCATCTCTACATGTTGCGATCTTTGCTCTTCACTTCCTTCTTTCCTTCCTTCGAAATTTTGTTTTCCTGGTTTTCAAGTACCTGAAATTACCCGAACCCCACCAAAATTCAGGAACAGAAGTAAAAAAAATTAGGATGAAAATGGTATTTCAGTATGCTGGTATTTCAGGTTTTTGGGTCCCCATTCAGACACTGTTTCCGGTACTGAAAAGCACCTGGATTTTTGAGTCAAATTGGGTAACAGTGAATTCTTAATTCTACTCCATACCCCTTCCATGCACATGAATCCTGCCCTCTTCCTTCATTGGGTCCCCCTTGTCTTCTGTGCTGCTGCCTGCTTCTCTACTCTCTATTCTTTGCCTCGG
Organism: Sphenodon punctatus; assembly: GCA_003113815.1. NCBI lineage: Eukaryota > Metazoa > Chordata > Lepidosauria > Sphenodontia > Sphenodontidae > Sphenodon > Sphenodon punctatus. The sequence goes on along the minus strand of QEPC01003503.1, from coordinate 1,484,792 downwards.
CAGCAGCAGCTGATTCTAGAGAGATTCCCAGAATGGCAATGGCTTTCCCCTTCTGGAGCAAGAATCCCCTTCCCCCGACTGGAGGCGCCGGCACCAATCAGAATTTAGGTTGCAGAAGTGAAAACTGCCACTTTTGAAATTCCCCCAACTCTGCCAGAGTGCCCCTCCTCATCCATGCATCCACCCCCACTCACAGAAACAGTGTAGCTTTGCTGATTAAGGTTCTGTGCGCCCAGGTGCTTTCGTAGGTTTCCGCAGGAGCCCGGCCCACACCTGCCTTGATCCCAAAGGGCTCCAATTAAGTCAGGTGCAGTAGGAGCCTATGTCAAGGTGCACTGCGTGCACCATAGAAGTGCTGCGCCTAGCCTAGCCAAGGAGGCTTGGAGCCCAGGGAAGGGCCGTGGAGGGGTCACTGCTTGTACGCTGTATGCTTACTTTCGGTGGTGGAATGACCGCTTGATAAAGGATAACCCAGAAGGGAGTATGTCCCAGGAAACTGCTTGTTTAAGATGGTGGGGGCAAGGTCCTGAGCCTTCAATAACTTACCGTGGGCAGATATTTTTAGTACCCGCAATACCCTTGTATCGGACAGTCTTCCAGCTCCTTCTCCCCATTCGAGAGAGCTACATCAGCTCTTGAACAAGGTCCCGTGGGGAATCTGTGATGGCGCAGGGAGCTGAGCTGCTGATTTCCATGTCCAGGGGTAAGCGACCCCTTCGTTCTGACAGAAGCCTCAGCCAAGAAAAAGCCACAGGAGGCTTTTGCATCAGGCCCAAAGGAGACTTTGATCCCAGCAAGTTGGCATTCACAGGCAAGCCAGCACAAAGGTCTGTCAAATCTACATCTAGGAAGAGGATTGCTTGCGGGAGGGAACAGAGGTCAAAAAATGCTGAGGAATGAGCTTATGAAATATCTTGATAGCACAATTGTTTAGGCTGCCAGAGACCTGCAGTTGTGTGTTCAGAAGTTTCTTAAACAGGGGAACAACCAGAGCTCCACCCACCCACACCCCAGTATCCTCTCTTAGCTCTGCCCTCCGCACATACCCCCAAGAGCACACACAAGAGCTAGACTGAATAGCCCATCTTCCATTCCAAAATTAGATTCAGATCGCCTCTCGAATATCTGACTGAGAGCCAAACAAAATGTACATATTTCTTGCTCTCCAGCACCAAAAAGGGCTTCTGGGAGATAAAATTAGCATATACATCAGCTGCCATGTCAGGGACATTTCCTTCTCAGTTCCCAGAACCCCTCTGCAGTGCTGGAGAGCTGGTTTTTCACTTGGGGGGTGGGGGGGAAATCAAACAACAGACTGAGGGGTTGGGGGAAGCAAACATTTTGGTTCAACGTGAAATTTTGCTCTAAGCCCCCTCCCTATGCAAGAGAAAGAGCAGTAAAAATATTAGGGTTGCTGTAACTGGAGAACAGGGGTGGCCAAGAGGTCTGGTGGATCAGAAGCTGGTCTCCAGTAGATCACAAGCTGCTCTGCAGTGGATCAGTGTGGGGAGGAGCCCCAGCACCCCAGAGAGCTGTTCTGGGTGCGAGGGGAGAGCAGAACCAATGCCTCAGGAATCGAGCTCAAACGAGTCCCTGCCAAACCAGGTATCATCATCAAATGTTCAGTTGACCCAGAAATTCCAGATTTTAACTGGTACCTGATTATTATTAGTGCCCGATTCAGGTGCCCAGTGTCCTATAATACTAACTTCAAGCCCTGGAATAACGACATCCAGTCCCAGAATACCGACTTCCAGTCCTGAAATACCAAATACTTGTTCCGATTTTTTTGAGTTTTCATCTCATTTTTTGGTGTTTCCATCCTGATTCACGGACCAATAACCAGAAAACAGGTAAATTGGTGACACAAATGACTGTGGTTTCGGGTCATTAGGTAGCTAGCTGATTGGTACTTAAGTAGCCCATCAGGTAGCCAACACGGCACTCAGAAATGCGAGGATTACCTGAGTATTACTAAATTTGGTCAGTTTTACGTCATGGAGTGTGTCCAGGAAAGTGTTGGGCTAGGTCGAACTCCAAGCTGGCAGAGAAACTGAGTCTCGTGTTGCTCTCCACTTCAAAGACCAATTGCTGCGGTGCCCTGGAGCTGGTAGGATGGGGTCCCACCCTGGAGGAGTCCGAACCCTGGTGGATTGCCTAGGGTTGACTGCCCTAGATCGATTGGATGGCGTGTGCCCCATAAACCTGGCCACCTCTGAGGTAGCAGGTGAGACCCTGAAAACAAAGAGAAAGCAGCGACTCTTAGCCCTTTGGTTCCTCTTTTGATCTTTAGCGCCCTGGCCAGTGAATTAATCTTTGATACAATTGCTGCTAGCTGCAAGCTTTGCTTTTGCTAAAGCATTTTGGCTCCTGGCGTAATTGCAGGCAAATAGAAGAAAGAAGGCTTGCGTGTTTGTTCAAATGATGCAAGTCGTTGGTCTTAAGAGGGTCGTCCATTCTGGGGTTTGGAAAACACCCCACCTTCAAAGAAAACTTTTCATTCTAGCGTCTATAAATAGACAAATGTAGCTGGAGTAGGATCTCCAGGCGGCGGCAGCGGAGCCAAAGAGAAGTCAGGATTTGCTTTGCCAGAGCAAAACAACAATTTGCTGCGGGCATTTCTTTAAATTCTAGAATCCATCCCGTCTCTGTCCCGACAATCCTCTAGGCTTGTGTGCCTCTTAAAGCGGGTGTGACGTGTCCCAGAGGGAGGGCTATGCCCCCATTCTGCCCAGGTCTTACATTCCCCTCGCGTTTGGAGGAACTGCGTTGGCTGGCTGTGAGGCCCACCACCTTTGGCGACCCCCCCCCAAGTGGGGAGGCTTGTTGGACAATGCTGAGCCCTGTCGTCTTTTTAAAAAACAAATTCCTGCCCTACTGCAAGTCTGCCTCTGCCCCCAGGAACTCAGTTGCATTCAAGCTGGAGCTAGGTTTGGGCCCGTTCCTAGCTCTTGTCATGCACACAAGTAGCGCAATTTGGGAAATGCAAGGTTATCCAAATGAATGGCAAGATAATAGCTCAGCGGAGCAGTGGCTCTTGGGTATTTTAATTTAGCAACAAAGACAGAGCCGGGGAGGAGGTCGTTTTGACCCATTCTGCTCCAAAATCTTGGAGTCAGTTCAGAAAGCGCTTTCCAAAAGCTAATGGGAGCGTTCACGGTTCCTCGGTGCCCTAACGCTTGTAGAATGCAACCAGATGCCAGGAGAGATTAATCTTAAACAGCATCATGTTTTAAATGAATTATTTAGAAGAGCAAAGGTGGGAAGGTGACGGGAACAACTGGTCATCGTCTAGCGGGACATTTTGTCAGGACGTGACTAAACAGCAATGGGGATGAGCTACAGAGGGCCCAAGCACTGATAACATGACTCCTCTCTTTTACACCCACGTAACCACATTGCCATTAGAGGAGTTCCCCTTCATTTGCAGTTCAGCGAAAGGCTAATCGTACCATGTGGGAAACAATCAGAAAGTGCAGTAACATTTTCCCAAGTAAGAAACCATAAAAGTTTAAAACCAAACAAATTGTTGGAACTTTCTTGCCCTAAAATTTTTCACTGAGATTTTTATTCTGGGTTTTGAAAGACATCCAGATAAAATAAACCCTAGTAAGGTAGGGTTTATCGTATCTGGATGTTAAACTAATCCTAGATAATATCTGTCTGAACAGACTAATCATAAATAGTTACTAATCCTAGATTAAAGCCACAGAGTCCAACGTAAAGACCTGACCGCCGCTCTGGGCACTTGTCTCTATGGTACATACTAGAGCTGAGAGGGGGTGGGGTGGTCGTGGGGGAATCCATCTCTGGCTAAAAGTTGCGGCTGGGCTTGTCAACCCTGGAGGCAGGGAGGAGGAGGGGAATCGGGGAGGGGGAGGCGAGGAGTGAGAGGAGGGTTGGGGGAGCCACACAGTTGGGGTGCCTGCTGCGGAGAAGCGCAAGGGGGAGCTTTGAAGGATGTGGCAACCGTTCTCCCCTTTGCGGCTAGCCAACAAGGCTGTTCTGACCTGCTGTCGGGAGAGACACGGACTCGGAGAGTCTCTGCTCTGTGTCCCCCATTTGCCCACCCTAGTGCACCGCTTCAAAGAGGATCCCATGTCCGCTTCCTGCCTCCTATCCCTCCATTCCCTTTTCCCTCCGTGCAGACGTTTCACTGTCTGCCCCCGCCCACCTGTACATCGCGCTGAGCGTGTCTGCAAAGCACCATGGGATTGTAAATTCATCCAGGAGAGTGTAAATCCTGATGAACAGCAAGGTTGTGTTCAGGTGGACACTGTGTCCAGGATTAACATTATCTAGCCTCCATCTGAACAAAAAGGAGTTTGTAAATCCTAGATAATAAGCTAGGGTTTTATCTAGGATTACTTTGTCTGTCTGAAAACACCCTCATTCCATCTCAAAGAAGGGAAAGTTTGCACCCACTCCCCAAGAGAGAGTCTGGCCCAGTAAGAGGGGTTGTCAGAAATACTTTGCCTTTTCTCTCCCCTGTATAAAAAGAGCCAAATTTGGCCTGGACGCTGGGAAGTTCAGGGGAATCAAAAAAGTATGCCTGCCCCCCTGCATCTCACTTGGTCAGCCTTTGTAATTCCAAAGCAGGGAGTCTGCCATGTCAAGAGGTCCCTGTGCTCCCCTACAGCTGGACCCGCTGGCCAGGGAGCGAATAGGCAAGCAGGGTCCAGGAAAGGGAGGGTGGGGCCCTGTGGGGTGTGTGTGTCAGGGGTGGATTGCTTAGAGGGAGCAGGGGGGAGGGGGTCCTTCCAGAGGGTCCCACACCAATGCGTGGCTTCCTTCTAGCTAGTAAGTTTGAAAATAATGCCCCCCCCCCCCCTCCAGCGTGCTCAGATGGGCCTGAATGGCCCTTTCTGAGCATGCTCAGCCCTTTTCAAAGATGGCGCTGGCAACATCAGCAGCAGCATCACTGTGTTGTGCTGGTTGACTCTGATTTTTAAGATCAAGTTGTTTTCCAAACTCATGACCCTCATTCCTGCCCTCGTGTTGACCCCAGACACACCGCGGCCAGGACACTGTGGTGGCCCCGTCCCCCTCTGACCCCACAGGCACCCCGGCAGGTCACTGCAAGTGGTGCTGATTGCGAGCCCTCAGCTCACGGCAAGCTTGGAGAACGGTTGGTTGCAAGGCTTCTTGGGGAGACTGCCAGGAGCAAGTGGCCTCGATTGTTGCGATGGTTCTTCAAATACGAACAGGTTTGCTATTTAGGTTTGGAAAAAACACAAACACACACAAAGCCCCTTTGGCTCCTCTATTCAAAACACAAGTATTGGCCGACAGTTTCCAGGGCTGAGTTTGTGGGCTTTGTGCCTCGTTCAGGTTTCTTGTTGTGCTGGTCCGAGGGGAGCGCAGCCCCAACGACAGTGAGCTGTGGCACAGGCTTGGGGTTTGAGTCAGGTTTACTTTTGATTTTTGAGTACTTTTCATTTCCACAGACAGCTGGCAGGGCTGCAGCTGGGAAACTGGATGCGACGTGAGATCCCTCAGCTGGTGCTTGGAGCAGGAGCCTTTATTTTTGTAGTCTCAACACATGCATGTGGGTGCGCGCGCATGCACGCACAGTCTGCAGTGCACCCCGACTTGCTTGCTTCCAAGTGTAGCAGCTACCAGATTTGTCCCCTTATAAAAAGGTCCCAAAACAGCAAACAAACATTGGTACTGAAACCATAGCAGAACTCAGAAATAAATGTTCTCCCACACACACACACACCTCCCTAGTTCTTTACAGCGGTTTCTAGTGTAGCCCTCACTCTGGTGTCAAGGTGCTGAGTCAAGCCTCTGAGCCTCCCTTCCCTCCTCCAATCAGACGTCATCCAGCGGCCACAGCTGCCCAAAGATCTCCGCCATGAAATACTGAAAGAGTTAACAGCAAAATGGTTTTTTGAACACACCGAGCTATGGCAGATGGGTTTTATAAGCGTGCATGTCTTGACAGTGACTCTTGAACCCGCACACGATCATCCAACTCCCAGGCACCTTTAATCTCTTTACTTTGTGCTGAATCAGAGCCTATTTCAAGAAAGCAGCCGCCCTCCTTGCTGCAAAAACATGTATGTTTTGGGTTCGCCAGGTGAAATCTTCTCGATCTGTCAGCGCTGCCTGCGAGCGTCAGGTGGGCGGACTCGGATTTACGTGAGGCCTGGTGGCGTGAGCTGCCCGAGAGCAGGAATCATGTTTTTGCTGTTTGAAAACCTACGCTGAGGGATCTGCAAGCACGACAGGGCTTGCACAGTGTCAAGTCAAAGCAAACGCTGACATAATGATTGGATCCTGAGTCACCTGCAAGTCAAGGAGCCCGGCTGTCCTGGCTCTCTGCTTTCCTGAGAACAATGGGCTCTGGTGCAGGGACCGGGAAGAGGAGGTGATAATATCTAGACCACTGAAAGAGATTAGAGGGAAAAACCCAGCTCCTTGCTGAGGAATAATCTATTCAGGGCAGTCTTGGAGTGGATCTAGACACAAACTTTGTGAAGGACGAGGGAAGAGATGAACAATGGTCAAATCCAGGAGGGCACTCATGAGGAGATTGCAAAGCATGGGCTCCTAGGTTCCTACCTTCCCCTCCCGCTCCCCCCAACTGCTGAGGGGATTGGGGCCTAGGCCAGGCGCCAGGACTTGCCTGCAAATCTCGGGACCCTTGATGAACAAGGCCGATAGATACCCAGTCGCAAGCCTGTGTCTCCTCCTTATCTCCTCCTCTTCATTCTCTAACGACTCCGGAACCAAATCTCTCACTTTAGAAAATGTGTTTCCCTTTGTCTCCTGACAACACTGCTGAGAAGCAAAGGCCTTTTGTGGTTTGGAGGAGGAGGGCTTTTCAACATCTCAGCTCTAAGTGCTCTTGGCTGCTCATTCACTTGCCTCCAAAGTTGCCTGCTCTGTACGAGATAAATGGCTTTTCCCACCAAAAATCTGGAAGGGGAAGTGCAGGCAAGAGCAAAATGCTGCAGGTACCAAAGACCAAGGGACACGAGAGTAACCCACATCCGCGATGGAGTAGGGCAGAGACAGTCAAGGGGGCTGTCCATATGCTACCTTGGCTACATATATCCCCGTGTGTGTGTGAATGAGACATGCAAACACAGGAACGGCTTCTCACCAAACCCAAATCTGCAGCAAGTCTCGACAAAACTGGAGCAGCAGCCCCAGACTGGAATTCACATGTAGCTCATGATATGTGCGGATTCTGGTCCTGAGGCTGCTCTGGGAGGGAGGGGCTGTCCTGCTCCCCTAACCATTAGCTACTTGTTGGGGGACAGCTAGCCCCACCCATGCTGAAACACCAAGGAAGAGGTGTAGGACGCTTGGGTCCGAAAATGAGACTGGCAGCACCACCTCAGCTGGTCCCCAGCAGCTCCTCTCTGGTTGTGGTGGCCAGGACAGGCAGTTCTCATGATCCGCCCCAATTTTAACATGCAGTTCTCAGGAGCCGGTAAGAACTGGCTGGATATCACTGCTGCGGAAGCCACCTGCCTTGTGCGGCTGTCACAAGTCTCTGATGAGCATGTGCTGGGCCTGGTCATCTCTGGAGGACCAGGTGGCCCACGGGAAATTCTGAGGGTAAACACTAGTGTCCGACTGGTTCCTCAAAATCTGAGAACCACTGAGCTACTGTCCCCAGTTTGCTAAAAATCACTAACATGGAATTAAAAGAAAGTATGACCAGGCTAGGGCTGAAATGGGTACCTAATTTAGTACCTGCGGGCATTAGTGGCCTTTTCAAGCACCATGTTGGGTACCTGACGAGCTAACCGAGCACCAATTGGGTACCCAAATACGCCCCCCTCAGTAATTTCCATTACCAATTTTTTGGTTACCAATTGGTAAATCAGGATGAAAAGCCAAAGAAAATCAGGACAAAAACTCAAAATATCAGGACCAGTAGTCGATATTCTAGGGAAGAAATATTCCAGGACCAGAAGTCGACATTCTGGGACATCGCGTCCCCAAATCGGCCACTAATTGGGTTCCAATTAGTACCCAGATTTGGATACCAGAAATTCAATGAGCATACCCGTTTTTGTGGGTACTTGTTTCAATGCTACCCTAGACCATGCTGGGGACAATCCTGACACCACTGAAATCAGTCCCATTCTGGTCAGTGGATTCAGCCTGGCGGCACCCATTCTCTGTGTTAGATTATGTAAAGCTAACTTTGCTTCTAAAACCCCATTTGCACAAGTTGACAGAGTGACATGTTTCTAAAGTTCTGTAACCTTGCAATGTCCTTGGTCTGTATGCACACACCCACATCATAACTCCCTGGATTTGAGCTCTCCCTGGCAATTTCACCCTGGACTAGAATTTTATGACAGCTTTTATACAAGTCCTCTGATTCTGTGTTTATGACCTAGGCCTTGAGACTGGCGGTAACCATAGTGGTGCTAGCAGGCCCGGCATACAAGTTCTTTGTCTGCGAACAGAAAGATATTTTTATGAGGTTTGTAAACACTCGGCTAAACGGGCAAGGATTACAACCTAGCGACCAAGTGTTTGCCATAATTAGCTTTTATAATGTGTTTTTTAGTAATGCTCATGGATTTGCGCAATGCCAACAGGGGCTATTGTGTTCTGGGAAAGGAGCCCTCATGCCTCGACTGATCAATGGGGGGGGGGACACCATTGGGGTGCACATTGCAAATGACTGTGTTAAGACCAAACAACGCACAGAACGTGGTTACAGTTTAAAGGCTCCACGGATGTGATAGCACGGCTGGAGGAGACTGGGACCCCAGAGCACGTCCAAATTACAGCCAACTTTTCCCTTTGTTAAAAAAAGGTGAATTTAGAATTATAGGCCACAGTCATGGCCCTATAGTTAAGGCGGTAGCAAACTCTCATTGAACAGCGCCTATGCTGTTCAATGGGAGTCAGTAGAGCAAAAACGTCCGGTTGACGACCATTCTAGCTTTCCTCCAGCAACTCACGTGTTCTTTGATTACAAACAATGAAGGGGAGTCCAGGGGTGGGGTGGGGCTGAAGATGGGGGGGGGGCATCCCTCACCTGCCTCTGCCTGCTAGCAGTGCTGCTGCAGGAGCAGCAGCACACAGGACACCAATCGGACTGGGAGATAAAGCTGTTTGTTTACAAATGACTCCTCCCCATAGGAGCGATCAGAAGGTTGTTGCCTTGTAAAGAAGGCTCTTATGATGGAGCCTAGCATTCTCATAACTGGGTTTGTTGTGCATGCTCACCCTATTCAAATAATAAACCACGTGATGGTCTTGAGCTCCTCTAGTATAAAAACCACTCTCCCCCTCAGAATGACAGTTCCTTCCAACCCTTTCTAGGAATATAAGAAAATTCCAAGCGGGATTGGAAGGGTGGGTGTTGTGAGAATGTTAGACACCATCTCGAAGAACCTTGTTTACAAGGCAGCGACCTTCTGTTCTTCGAGTGGCTTCTCACAAGCTGTTTTTATACGGCTCCGCTGGGCGGGGGGTCCATGGGTGCATGGGAGCACCGGTGCATGGGCAGGGCATGCACACAGCCGCACATGCATCCCCATTCACCCCTCACTCATCCGCACCTGTAGCAAAATGCCACTGGCCCTGACAAGGACACTTGCCTGAAACGGAGTCAGGCTTAACCGAATGCTAGGCCTCTAAACAAGCACATGTTTAGGACTTCCACATTCCTGACATTCCTAAGGCCAGCAGGAGGCAGAAACCTGAAGGGGGGGGGATCTGTACCTGAACCAGGTGACTCTCCTAAATGAATCACAGGGAGGGGGAAGGGAACTTTGAAAAGGCTGAGCCACAGACTCACTCACTCTCTCTCTGGGGCTCTCTCTGGCACACATGGACTGGATGGCTTGGCTGTGAACTGTAACTCTGGCCTTGCCAGGACAAGAACCGTGACCCCATAGGAAAAACATCACCTATGGAGACCAGACCCTACCTTGCGTGAGTACTTGCTAGTCTGCCTGCTACATCAGATACAGTTGTAGAGAGACGCGGTCCAAACGAACTACCACATCCAAAGGACTGACTCGCATTGCTCAAAGGGTTTATTACCTCTTGGTTCTCAGTGTAAGCTTTGCTTTTATTCCTTTTTATGTGCACCAGTAAATTCTAAGCTTTGTTTTTCCCCTACTCTCTCTCTGTGCATGTGCATGTGCGTGTGTGTGCGCGTTTTATTGGTTGACCATTAAACGTCTCCTTTGCCCAGGTAGCCAGGCCAAACTACTAAAGAGGGGAAAACTCTCTATTTGGCTAAAAACCAACAGCTTTGGGACCAAGGGAAGCCTTCCTTGGGTGACTCTGGGGTTCGTCCTCCAACACAGGGGAGGAAACCCCAGGAAGAGAGTGCTAGGAAGCGGGAGTGCTCTTGGGAAGCTGTGAGGCGTATACCTTTTGGGGTTCACATTTTCTGAGTGGTGTGAATGCCCTCTGGGATACACTTGGGTGGTGGCAGCGGAATATCAAGAGTTTTGGGGGTTTGCCAGCTGTAGGGACCCCTGGTCAGAGATTTGGAGAAACACAGTGAGGTCGGTTGCTCAGCCGGATGTTTAAGATCTGGGTGAGTGATTTAGACACACAAAGTTCAGGATGTAACAGCAAACATCCAGGAGAAATGGGTGTGTAAAAACACCCACTAAATTGTATGTTAAGACAACTTTATTAAATATCAGACCAATCTATACATTTCTCTTTTCTTATTAATTAATTTAAAAGAATTATGACTTAACTCATAAGCCTCAAGGAGGCTGTGGTACGACCCCTGCTGAAGAAACCATCATTGGATGTGGATGCACTCGCCAGCTACTGACCTGTCTCTAACCTTCCCTTTTTAGGGAAGGTTATTGAGCAGGTGGTGGTGATCCACCTCCAGACGCATCTAGATAGCATTGGTTTCCTGGACCCTTTTCAATCGGGGTTCCGTCCCAGCTATGGCACCAAGACAGCGTTGGTGGCCTTGGTTCACGATCTCCGCCGGGAGATGGACGCAGGATGTTCGACATTTCTTATCCTGCTAGATCTCTCGGCCGCTTTTGACACCGTGGACCATGGGCTGCTGTTGAGACAGCTGCGAGACCTGGGGGGTCTGGACGGGACTGTTCTTGAATGGTTCCGCTCATTCCTCTCGACGAGAAGCCAGCGGGTGGTGTTGGGAGCTGAAACATCTTGCCCCCACGTTTTATCCTGCAGCGTTCCGCAGGGTTCCATTCTGTCTCCATTATTATTTAATGTATATATGCAGCCCTTGGGGGAGGTTGTGAGAGGGTTCGGGGTGCGATGTCACCAATATGCTGATGATACTCAGCTGTACCTCTCTTTTTCAGCTGACCCAGACCCTGCTGT
>QEPC01003503.1:1431207-1466945 GCA_003113815.1 Sphenodon punctatus | reverse complement strand
GATCTGTCCCCTCTCCCTGTGCGCCTGCCCTCCTCTCTGCTCCCTTCCCCTGAGCTCAGGGCGTTTATACACGAGACAAAAAAGGCGGCTGATCCTTTGATCAGCCGCCTTTCTTTGCGCTCGTCTACTTCTTCCAGCTGCGTGTTACCCCGCGTCGGAGGGGGCAGGCGATCCTGCCCCCTCCGACGCGGATCCCCGAAGTGCTGGCTTTAAGCCGCACTTCCGGGTTCTCTTCTGAAGTGCGCACGCGCAGAAGGTCGCGCATGCGCACTGAGCTCTAAGACAGGTCTGATGCTCTTTTGAACATCAGACCCGTCCGAGAGAGGTAGGTGCGGGGGAGATGCGGCACATTAAACGCCCTCAGTCTGTCAGTGTGATCTGTCCCCTCTTCCTGTGCGCCTGCCCTCCTCTCTGCTCCCTTCCCCAGAGCTCAGTCTGTCAGTGTGATCTGTCCCCTCTCCCTGTGTGCTTGCCCTCCTCTCTGCCCCCTTCCCCTCAGCTCAGTCTGTCAGTACTTTGGGGTAGCAACTGTATTAAAGTGACTAGATGCAGGCTGTGGAAAGGGGCCACATGAGGTTCCCTCTCTCTGCCTATGATATAAGCAGCTTTGACTATTGGGATCCTTCCCCCAAAGCTCCTCCCTGTCTAATTCCTGCTAATTAGTCACTTGAGTCTCTTTGGTGTTTAGTTCACAACTAGACACTGCAACGGCAAGGGGTGCAAAAGTCCCCTCCCCCGTTTTCAATCCTGTGGAGGTTGGATTCTGAATCTTACTTGCTTGTGCTGTCAAATATCTGGAATAACTCCTCCTCTGGTCTTAGCCCTGGATTTGTACCAGAGACCCAGAGTGCAGAATCCATTTCGCCAGAGCAGTCATTAGAAGCAGCGACTGATCTGCACAGCAATCGTGGGCCCCTTTGCTTAACGAAAGCCCCTTTCTTCCTTGCCGGCTAATCCCGGACATCATTCACACCGGATGGCTGCTCAACTGCCTGGCCCCGGCTGTAGAACTGCAGTGGTGGTAATTTAATACCCTGGCTCTGTTTGGCTTCAATTGCATCATCAGCAGGTAACGAGGGTGAAGGAACAGCAGTTGCACTGTTAAGTGGAATAATTAATGCCACGGCTCAGTTTTTCAATTCATCCTTTCAGCGCTGCTGGAAAGTCCATGTGTGCGTGTCTCGGTGTGGGGCGGGATACGTGCATCCTGACCACACGCCCCGCACTCAATTGCCATCAGACTCATTTTTATATCGTTTATTTTTCATACTAACAATGGCTGAACTGAACAACAAACAGGAGAGGAAAAGAGGAATTAAAGTCACAGAGGTTTCTGCCCGAGAGGGACTGATGTATTGGTTCATTCCGTTCATTTAGTCTGCGTCCGTTTCCAGTTTTCCATTTGGTTTCGCCAAGAACAGTGAAAGCGAGGTGGGGAAAATGAGGGGTAAAAGCTGGAAATGACCCAAACAAATCAAAGAAGCTGGACAAACCAGAGTGTCGAAAATGAACTGAAATGGCGGAAGAGGTAACGGATTGGAGCTCTGATGGCCATGTTGGTCAGACCGCTTGAATTGGATGGCTTTGCTCATTTGGGCCAGTCCTTGTTTCATCTCTAAGCCTGTGGGAAGGGGGGTGGGAGGACAGACGCTCACAGCTCGAATTATGGATACTCATGGTAGAAGCTGGCAAGCAGTTGATTGGCCAAGATCTGTTTGTTGAACAGTTTTCAAGAGAGGGTGAATCAACAGAAGCTGCAAGCTGATCTGCAAATGGATGGGGAAACTACACCCCTAAATTCTCTGAGCAAACTGCATGCTGCGAACTGTTCCCCCAGCTCTAATCTTGAGACAAGGCAACTTTCATATTGCATTCATAAGCCCGCCCTTCAGCCTTGCGCTAGCTCTGTCAGCACAAGGGATTTCTGTTTGCAAACAAAAGTCTTTACACATTCTGACTCAAATCGTGTGCGCTCCCCTTCCAGAAGCCCAAGAGACTCTTGCTCCGTGCCAGGATGCGTTTCCAAAGTCACTCCACTTCCTCACCTTGGCAGCCAAACTGCTCTCAGCAAATTGATGGCCTTTATAGGGAGAACGGAGCCAGTGGAGAAAGGAGGACAAACGCCACTGAGAGAAGCCTTACTCAAGAGGAGCACCTTGTTCCCTTAGTAGACCATAGGCTGGCAGGATCCACCCACACTGGGGCTGCTTTCGTTGGGACCGCTCTGGATATTTACCGGGATGTAACCAAGGGAGGAATCACGTCCCCACCTGCTGTGAAGTAGTAATAGCCAGATGTTTACACCAGCGTTTTCCCAGTTACCCCATTTTCAGCTGTAAAGACAATCCCATAACCACAGGCTATTGACCCCAACGTCTGTTGAGCAAATGCACGGAGTGGACTTACTAGCCAGTGCACAAATTCTATCAAGTTCCAGACATTGATTTTGTAGGATCTGGAGAGTTTCATTTTGGTTTCTCTAGAGGACTCTCTCATATACAGCTTTAGTCATTGTGTCTTGAGTAGGTTTGGTTGGATTCTCTAAAAAGCAAGGTTAATTAATATACGTCCTTGTTCATCTTCCATGGTTGGGGGATTTTGAATGTTTTAACCCCTTACAATAGGTTGGGATAATCCATTATTTAACTCAAATTGGTGGGCACAATTTTGTATCCGTGAATCCCCATTTATGTGTGGGCCTACATTATATGGAAAAACAGAGGTGCTGGTCATTGGAAATTTGGTCCTTCATTCTACTTCAATATCACTTTTTGTCATTAGGGCCTGATCCTGAAGTGAGCTGGGTTCCCCTTGACATGCTGAACACCCTAAACAGCAGCTGAGCTCAGTGACAGCTGAAGATGCTCAGCAGTTGTGAAATGGGGACTCAGCACCTCAGGAGCAGAACTGAAACAGGGGAACACATTGCTACTCACACGTAATACCTGTATTTTTAGTAGTATATTAAGTGTCTGAGTAGTGGGCTGGGCACCCAATTATCCCCAAAATACCAGGTCTTGCCATTACTAAGTTACCCGTTTACTGTTTTAATGATTGTTAAAATGGTAAATTGGGGCAGGAATTGGGGCAGAAGTTGAAAAATTGGTACGAGACATTGGAAAATCAGTACTGTAAGTCAGACAATCAGGACGAACATCGGTAGTCTATCGGTCAGTCCGTCGGACACTAACTGGGTACCAATTACCACGTCAGATCAAGTACCCCAATTTATGCCCTCTTTGCAGGTACTCGTTTAACCTCTGAGTCCACAGAAGAGGCGGCCCTCAGTTTACACAATGTCAAAAGCAAATTATGATGTCTTCTAACATCCAATTTTAAAGAGTTCCTGCCAAAAATCTAATTTCTTAACTTTAGTTTGCACAAAAAGAGAAAAACCCACTCTAAGATGGAGCAAAAACACTTATTATGAAAATAATAACAGGGCATTAGAGGCTATAATTATGTTTATGAAGCACATTAGAGAGTCTCCACGGAGGATATTCTCTCTGCCGAGAGTAATTAAGTTTGGGTTCCCAGTTGCTATGACTGCTCGTTAAACACCAAGGAGATGATTCATGCGAAGGTTCACACGGTCTATATTCTCTGCCAGCCCTTTAGGTTAGCAACGTCCTGGTGTCTAGCCATCTCAACCCAGCCCAGGTTGGTCAAGTCCAGTCTAGAGCTTAGCTAGGCTTTGTGTGGTGACATTAGGAGGTCTCACTTAGCCAGTCAGAGAGCTGGGTTAAAGCTACAGGGTCTGTGTGACTCCCACGTCTTGATTCATGGTTCCCCTTTTGTGTTGACTGAGTCGCTAACTTAGGGTATGTTTGGCATAGTGAAGAGGAGGTTAAGGGGAGGCAGGGTAGCAGTTTTTAAATATCTAAAGGGCTGCGACTAAAAAGAGGGCAAGGAACTGTTCTTTCCAAGTACTGATCAATCACCCAATTACCCCCAAATTCTGGGTGTCTTACCATTACCAGGTTACTCTGTTATTAAATGGTAAATTGGTTTTTTGACTTACCATCCTGATTCCCTTATCAAACTAGAATCTGAGATTACAACTGGGGCACTATTGGCAGACAATACAAGACACTTTGGCACACTGGTGTCATGTGCCAGTTCCTATATCTTCTCAACCCTCATCTTTATCTGTCAAGCCTCCTTGGGCCCTTGGGAGTCCGTACAAATTGGATCAGGGGAGAAGATGAGCCCCAGGTTCATGGGAACATAAAGACACTTTTTTGTACCAAAGCTGCAGCTCAAGAGCTTGGTTCTCAAAGATAAAACAGCTGTCAAGGTTGCCAATGATTCAGAATGGCAGCCTGCTAACGTGCATGTTTGATTTCCTTAAGAAGGTCGAACAAGCAGGAACTTGAAGCATCTGGAAACATGACAGAGCATATCTGGCAAAGGGGAAACTACTTGCAAAAAGGAGCCAAAGAAAAACATTAGGAAAAGTTAAAATAATGCCGTCATGGGACATTTTAAAGCTGATCCCGCCAGAGCCCATCGCTGCAAATTTGTTTTGTCATTTGTGAGAACACAGGAACATGTTAGCAATGCCCGTATGAACTATAATAGCAGAGCCACACACAAGGAACTAGTTTTATTATGTGTTCACCTGAATCTAATCTTCCCCACTTCCAAAGCCATCCAGGCTGCTGTTCCCATGGGGAAGGTTGACATCTTGCCTTTGAATGGATGGGAATTTCAGTGGATCTTCTACCCCCTCCCCCCGCAAAAAAACTTTAAAAAACCCAACAATAATCTAGTTATTCTGCACTATCCCTGTGTGGTCTACAAAACAGTTGGCGGTGATAATCCTCCTTGGAGACACTATGAAACAGTAGTAGTTTTGGAAATAAATTACCTCTATCTTTTTATTAAGTCTTTCTTTGGTCTGTGAGCTACAATCTCAAGAGGCTATTTCTAGAAGACAAATGCTAGGAAACTAAGCCACATAAATTGGTCTAACCACTGGTGTTACAGAGGTTGCCAAAATGTTCTCAGGGACCTCATTTTGAGACTTAAATGTAATTCTGTGATCCCAGACTGCAGCGAAGGCATGAAAAGCCCACTGGAGATAATTGTTTGTTATCTCAAGCTCATCTGCCAGCGTTGCTACCCCCTTGGGGTCCTGATGCAGTCTGGGAACCTCTGATATTAGGATGGATATGAGAAATGGCACTTCTACCCATCATGACTTTAAGTTGCACGGCACCATGAACAGAGTGACAGAGCTGGAAAGTACCCCAGGGGGTCACCTAGTCCAGCCCCTTACACCAGTGCAGGATTCCCCACAACCAAACTCACACACGCAGAAAAATCTATCCTCTTCTAGAGCCATCCTCCGCAGCTGCACCACCTCAGGAACCCCCGCTCCGGTATCACTCCTACCTCCTCTGCGGGGCCACCGGCCGCAGTTCTGCCGCCGCCGCCACCGCCGCCTGTATCACTGGTTGCCTCAGTGACCGGCCCCGGTGGCGACGGCATAGCTGCACTTCTGGGTGCAGCAAACCACGTGGGGTCATGCCCAGAACACTTGCGGCGCCCTGCAAGGCTTCGGACACGTCAGGGGGCGGAGCTACAGGAATAAGAGGCCGGCGTTGAGACTCAGTCAGCGCCGGTAATCGAAGAGAGAAGCTGGCACCTTACCTGAGCTAAGTGTTCCTTGAGTTGTGTTTTGAGCTTGATTATTTGTGTGCTGATTTAGACTGTATGCTATAGGATTGTGTGGATATTGCCTGGATCCTGGTGACCGTTCCTTTCCTGGGGTTGTGTGAGAAAAAGAGTGAAAGGCGAGAGGCTGGTGAGCGCCTGGGTGCCCCCCCTCCCCTTCCCCGGGGTTCCCGTCTCCCCATCTACCCGGTTTGCGAGTGCTACCTTCTCCCCACTTCCCCCCCGTCATTCCTCGGACCTTGTCCTCATCCCCTCACTGTAAAACACTACTTGTCCCCGTACCCCCCGCCTAGTGTGAACATGGATAAAACTTGTGGCACCAACAGGCCTCAGCCTGCCACTTCGCTCTACACCCTGATGATGATAGAGGCTGTGTCTCTTTGAGACTACTGAAGCCCACTCACTATCCTGACGGACCAGTTTCCCCACATGGGAAGAGCAAGAGCTCCAGAGCGTTAGGTCTGACTGGGGCTGTGCGGCTGTGTGCTTCCGACCTTTTCCCCCTTCCCCAACTGACAGGATTACCGGCATTCTACTCCCTTCTTAGTTTTAGTGGGTGGGAGACGTCTGGATGTAGGATGGACGTCGCTACCGAATTAGGAAATTTAGTCAGGGCTGTCCAATCCATCGCTATGGAGATAAAAGATCTCCAAGAAAAACATGCCCAGCTGGCTGTCCCCGTAGGAGCTCTTGTAGGAGGGGCAGAGCCCCCTGCTGCGGCTCCAGTGCCGGTTGTGGAAGTCGCTGCGGCACCTCCCCCGATGGTGCCTCCACCCCCAACTCCCGCGGCCCCCCTACGAGAACCCAAGGGGCCCCGTATTGAAAAATGTGTAGGCAATCGCAAGAACCTTCAAGGGTTTCTAGCCCTTTGCGACCTCACATTCTCCACACAGACAGGAACATACAACATTGACACCCTTAAGGTCGCCTTTGTTATTGGGAATTGGGGGGGGGGGGGGATAGCACTCGAGTGGGCTACCACCTTGCTCAAGGGGAAAAGTCCCCTCCTTTCGAACTATGCAGACTTTATAATAGAGTTCACCTTCTTGTTCGATTACCCCCATCGTCAGAAGGATGCAGAAACCGCCATCCTTCCTCTAAAACAAGGGAAAGGAAGCCTACTCGAGTACATCACGCAATTCCAGCAGTTGGCACTGGAGCTTCAATGGCCTAATGAAGTCCTCCGCGTCATGTTCCGCCGGGGATTAAGCAAGGACATTAAGGATCAGCTCTCCTTCATGACATTGCCCGACACCTGGGAGAAAGTAGCCAATCTGGCGCTTCAGATACAAGACCAGCTCCAGGAATGGCGCCTTGTGTGCTGATTTAGACTGTGCGCTATAGGATTGTGTGGATAGTGCCTGGATCGACCTTTCCTTTCCTGGGGTTGTGTGAGAGAAGGAGTGAAAGGTGAGAGGCTGGTGAGTGCCTGGGTGCCCCCCCACCCCCTTCCCCAGGGTTCCCGTCTTCCCATCTACCCGGTTGCGAGTGCTGCCTTCTCCCCCCTTGCCCCCCGTCATTCCTCGGACCTTGCCCTCATCCCCTCACTGGAGAACACTACTTGTCCCCGTACACACACCCCACCCCCGCCTAGTGTGAACGTGGGTGTGTGGGTAAGACTTGTGGAACCAACAGGCTTCAGCCTGCCACTTCACTCTATGCCCTATGATGATAGGGGCTGTGTCTCTTTGAGACTATTGAAGCCCACACACTATCCTGATGGGCCAGTTTCCCCGCATGGGAAGAGCAAGAGCTCTAGAGCGTTAGGTCTGACTGGGGCTGTGTGGCTGTGTGCTTCCGACCCTTTCCCCCTTCTCCAACTGACAATTTCCAACTGATGAGTTCCTAGCTGGTAACCAAAATCCTTATTATTAATCCCCAAATGTACCTTACACTATTAAATTCAATCCTAGTTCTAATACTTTGATCTATAAGGTCATCCTGTATGATTTTCTGATCCTCTTCTGCATTGGTAATTCCTCCAAAATTGGTGTCATCAGCAAATTTCATAACTGCGCTCTTGCTTCCATCACCAAAGTCGGTTACAAATACATTGAATAAGAAGGTAGGTTCTTTGACAAACACCACTAGCAACCTTTCTCCAACAGGAAAGTTCACCTTTCAGTTAACCCTTTGTTTTCTTTCAGTTAACCAATTCTTTAACCATTTAACGATGCTTTCAGTAATTCCCATCTAAGTAGTAGTACCAAATGTGTTACTAAAATCTAGATTCGCTAAATCTACTGCATCCCCCATATCCAAAAATCCAGTTAACTTTTTACCTTCCCCCTAGCTGGATGAGGAGCCATTGATGATCACTTGGAGTACAGTTCTTCAACCAGCTCTGAATCCACCTTGTTGCAGTGTCTGTCTTTCAGCCCCCACTATGCAACCTTGTCAATGAGGACCTTGTGTGACAAACGCTTTGCTGAAATCAAGATATATTATGTCTGCAGAATTCCCCTCATCCATTAAACTAGTTAGTCTGGCATGACTCGTTCCTGATAAACTATGAGCAATCACTGCATTGTCATCAACTGCTTACAGATTAACTGCTTTATCATCTGCTCTAGTATCTTCCCAGAAGTTGAAGTTAGGCTAACAGGTCTATAATTTCCCTGATCCTCCTTTTTCTCTCTCTTTCTGTTTTAAAGATAGGGACAACATTGGCCATCTCTAGTCTTCTGGCTCCTCACCTGTTTCCAAAGAGTTCTCAAAAGGTAACTGACAAATACTCCAAGAGAACTTCTGAAAGTTCTTTCACTACTCTAGGGTGTGATGCATCCATCCCTGAAGACCTGAGTTCATTCAAGTATTCTCGGACCACCTCTTTATCTATTCTGTCCTGTAATCTTTTCCCCTCTTTGTTCATAACCTTTTCCCAGGTTGAGTGTTGGGTTTTTTTTGTGAAGACTGAGGCAAACTAAGAGTTGAGATGTTCCGCCTCCTCTTTCTCTCCTAACACTTTGCCATTTTCACTGAGCAGCGGATCCACCATTTCGTTATTCTTCCTCTTACTTCTGAAAAACTGAAAGAACCCCTTTTTTGGTACAGTAGAACAAATATCAACCAGATTGTGACCCCATCCGCCAATGGTGAGACTCCATTTGGGGTCCCAATTCCCAGTTTGGAAACCTCTGGTCTAAGTACAATGAATGAAATCATAAAATTGTTGGCTTGGAAGGGACCTAATTGATCTTCCAGTCTAATTTCCCAGGTCCTGCTAAGGGCAAGGAATGGAGGAGATGACTTTTGACGGTATCTTGCAGCCCTAAAATTCTAGGATTCTATTAAAGTCCCAATCCAAACCTGCTTAAGTCATGATTTTACAAGTGACACTAGAAATAAACTACTTTGTAACTTGCTGAAGATTCCAACTTGTTGGATTTCTGTTCTTCATTGCCAAAGGACAAACCACAACATTTCTGAAAGGCATTCAAGACCACTGGGCCCGTTACCAATTTCCACGATGGTTGTAGGGAGTCGATATTTGGAAACCAGGATGTTCAAATGGGATTGAAATGTGGCAAAGTCTCTCACCCTTCCAGCCATAGTATCTACTCCATTTCTGAGAGAGAGAGAGAGACACCTAGTTCAGAACAGGGAATGACCTCTCCTGGACTCTTAGTACTTGCCCTTTTCTGGGCAAACTAAACCCTTCCTAAGACCTCTGAAATATTCTGATCTCTTTTTACGTCCTTGAATTTTTGACCTCTAGGGCCTCAGTTGTGTGTCCACTCTTGACTGGAAGCTTGCGAGAAGAGTCTACTTTCATGAGCATTTGAGACCAACTTTGTAGCCTCATAGGAGAGGGATAGTTGGTGTGAGCTTTTGGTGTGAATTTGGGTCCTCAGTCTTGCGACATGCCAATTGTGCACCTGCTTTATCTTTTGTCAAGAGCTGGTGGATGTCAGAAGGAGTTCTGTGCCTCCTAGAACAAGGCTTCTTCTCTGATCTCCACCACTCATCTCTCCTCTAAATGCATCCAGCAATTCCATTTATAGCGCCTATTATCTAAATGGCCTTCATGGTCCCCACATCTGATGCACAGAGACCTCTCAGGTTGGCTCCAGCAGCTGAGCAACTACAATATTGGCATTTATTTAAGCAAACCTTGCCAACCTCAACCTTTTTTTAAAAAAAGCATCAGATGGCTTAATATAACCCAGGCCGATGTGAATGAGTTGCTGTGTCATTCCAATCCCCCCCACCCCCCTGGAGGATACACGACACCCTCACAATGTCCTCTTTCTAGCTGAACTAATGAGTCTTTGGAGCCCTCCCCCGCCACAAGCTCACACTGACGTGAGTGTTTTGATAAACTCGCCTGCACTTCCCCCAGAACGCAGGTCACTTGATAAAGTCTGGCAACACTGAGGCATTGATGGAGAGGTGCATGGGCAACACCACAGGAGCAGTTTTGTACAGTCCTAACAGCAAGCCACTTAACAAGCCTTCTGCACAATCAGATACTTCATTAAAAAATATATGAGCTCTGCCCATTCCAACTCAACGGTGACATTACAGCTCCTAGTCACTAATCAAAACTTCCTACTTCTTAACTCAAAGGTGAGGTGGCCCATAGGATACATCTTGCCTAAAGTTTAACACTGATTTGGCCCCTTACTGGTTCCAGGATTTGGCCCAGAGGTCCAACCCAACCAGTGCGAACCGAGTGATCACGCTCAATGGAAGGGCAGCAGACCCGAGGTTAGTAGGGAGGAAACAAGTCAAAATTGTGGTACTTGACCTGACTCAGTAACATTGGACATTAATCACGGTACCCAATTAGTGCCTAACAGAATACACAATGTCCTGATTTAACATTTCTTGTCCTAATTCTCTAGGTTCTGGAACTGATTTTTCAACTTTTCACTCTTTCCCCCCCCCCCCTTTCTGTCCAGCCCCCAAGCTTCCCATCACCCCCCACAAAACTCACCCAGTACCACCTCCCCACTTCCCACATCCAAACACCCCACCAACCCCTGCCGCCATCCCCTATCCTTCCCACCAAACACCTTCACAACCAAGCAAGTCTTACACCGTCTTTGGGCTCAAACGAACCTCCAGGGGACGGGAGCCCCATAATGTTGGGGCAGCAACTGAGAACGTCTCCCTTTGTGATTTGTGTATTACTTATTTACTATTTTACAGCAACACAGCAATTCAGTAATGGTAATACCTGGTATTTGGGGGAAATGAGGTGCCTGGACTAGTCAAGAACATGTGAAATACCCACAGGTAGAGCTGAAATAGGGTACCCCTCAGAACAGAGTATACCCAGTGAATTTCCAGTACCTGAATTGACCCAACAACAATCACTACCCAATTTGGGTACCCAATGTCCCAAAATGTCAGCTTCTGGTGCCTGAACGTTGGCTTCTGGTACTGTTTTTTGGTTGATTTACCAACTTCCGACACCTATTTATTAGTTTTCCATCCCACAATATTGACTTCTGGTCTTGGAAAGTCAACTTCAACTTCCTATCCTGATTTTTAAAATTTTCATCCCAGTTTTTCAATTTTCCAACCCAACATACTGATAGGTAATCAGAAAATCGGTACAGTAATTGGTAAAAATTACCAATTTTTCAGGTATTCAGGTACCTGATCTGTACCCAGAGAACCTGCTGGGCACCGGAAGCATTGCTCAAAAATGCAGGGATTACCTGTGGAATTTTATTATAAGTACCTATTTCAGTCCTACAACGCAGGCAGCAAATGCACTCCTCATCGTTTCAGCTCTCCACGTGGGTGCATGCGCAAGGCTATAGACTGGATCTGCAGGCCAAATCCACAATGGCCTCTGCTCCCTTACCCCATGTTGCAGCAGGCCTGTTCACCCCCCGACCTCTCTCCTAAAGCGGGAGGGACCGACTTGATTGATTATAGCTGCACCAAGTTTGTTCTTGGTGGAGACAACTCCTCCTGTAGTTACATGGTGTTACTACTACCCACGCTGCATTGTGCCTTTCCTAGAAGTCATTTCTCTGTTTGGCATGGAGATCCCAAGACTGGTTTAAATACTGGTTTCTTGTTTCCAACGAGCAGAAAGAGCATTGTGGTGCCACCATGTGTGACTGGGCTTTTGTCCAGGAAGAGAAGAGTATATGACCTTGATAGCCAACGGTGTAAACATGGGGAACAGATGGAGAGGTCCCCTTGTCCCCAAGATTGGAGTAGCAGCCGTATTTCAATCCTCCATGACTCCCAGGGGGCTCCTATAAGACAACATTAAGGAATGGAATGACCTCTACTTCCCAAACGCAGAACGACTTCTCCTCTGCCCATCCTCCAATTTTTACATGAATGGGACAGGGAGGGTGCGTGTGGGCTTGGGTAGTTGTCTCTAGTTAATGACTGTGCAGCACCAGGGGAATTGCTATCACTATAGAAATACTGAACAACGACAGATATTTGTGACGGCACATGCCCAGAATGACAGTCTGCTCCCCACAAATGCCGACACAGCACAACTCTCTCTCTCAGTGTAATAATGATCCACCCATTGTTGGATGTGGCTAGTGGGGTGGGGATCGCTGCCTTCTGGCAGAGGATCTGAAGGGGGTCAGCTTCTGCAGAGAACCCTCCCCCCCCAGCACCACACAGTTTCCTGAAAGGAAATTTCTTCTGGACCCCATAATTGGTCAACTTCTGTATCCCAGCAAGACGCCTCTCTGCAGCTACCACTAGCCTCTCCCCAGGCATTCACTCTTCTGCCCGAGTGTGAGCAAGGTGGGTTACTGGCTCCCAATGAAGCTCGCTGCCCATTCCCACCCCTTACCTGAGGGCCTCTGGGTGGACCCACAGCGTGGAGAGGAAGGGGAGCATTGCCAGGACAAACGTATCCCTGAATGCCCTGCGTCCTCTCACCCGCTCCTTCCAGCTCACTTACGGCTTCTTCTGCAGCCTGACTCCAACACACACAGCAACAAAGGGGCACTTCTGCTCGACACAGCTGCTGGCACCTTCCTTGGTTTCTGCTGCTCATTCCATTGGCTGAGCTGCTGGCAGATTCTGTAAGCCCTTAAGAGGTCCCATCCTGGGCATGTTTGCCAGTTTGGGTTCCAACTTCCACAACTGTCTTCACTGCTTACAAATACGCCAAACCAGCAACCCCACAGACAAGCTCACACACTCCTAGAAGCACAAAATACAGACCCCTGGAGGCACCTAAAGAACTCCCCCCTGTCCGAGGGGAGGGGTTATGTTTTAAGCAAGAGCACAATATGGAATTCCCCCTGTAGACTTACAGGACCATGCACCGATGGGGACAGGAGGCTGGCGCTGCTCCCCTACTCAAGAGAGCTCTTAGCTCCTGTAGGATTACCGCGAAGCATCTGAGAACACAGGCCTGGCCTGCGGTAGGAAGAGGACTAAACGTCTGCCTCTGTGGCTAAAGGGGGAGGTGAAGGAGGCTATCGCAGCTAAAAAGGCATCCTTTAAAAAACGGAAAGAGTCCCAGTGAGGTAACCAGGGAAAAGCATAAGCGTTAGATGTAAAAAATTAATAAGGCAGGCGGCCAAAAAGGAATTTGAGGAGCAACTTGCTAAAGATGCTAAAACTAATAATAAAAACCTTTCCAAGTACATCAGAAGCAGGAAGCCTTCTAGAGAGTCAGTTGGGCCGTCAGATGACATGGGGCTGAAAGGGGCACTTAGGAAGGAAAAGGACATTGCAGAGAAGCTGAACGAGTTCTTTACTTTGGCCTTCACTGCAGAGGATGTTGGGGAGATACCCACACCAGAACCTTACTTTGTAAGTGATGAATTGGAAGAGCTGTCACAAATCAGCGTGATCCTGGAGGAGGTCCTAGAGCAAATTGACAAACTAAATACTAACAACAAGTCACCAGGGCCATATGGCATTCACCCCAGAGTCCTGAAGGAACTCAAATATGAAATTGCAGACCTAGTTAGTATTTTGTAACCTGTCACTAAAATCTGCCACTGTACTGGAGGGTGGCAAATGTAACCTTGATATTTAAAAAGGGATTCAGAGGGGATCCTGGAAACTACAGACCAGTAAGCTTGATGTCTGTGCCGGGCAAAATGGTGGAAATTGATAAACATGGCTTAATGGGGAAGAGTCAACACGGATTTAATAAAGGTAAGTCATGCCTCACTAACCTGTTGGAATTCTTTGAGGGTGTAAATAAGCATGTGGAAAAGGGAGACCCAGTAGATATAGTGTACCTGGATTTCCAGAAAGCATTTGATAAGATCCCACCATAACAGACTCTTGAAAAAATTAAAAAGTCATGGGCTAAGAAGTTGTGTCTTACTATAGATCGGTAACTGGCTAGAGGATAGGAGGCAAGGAGTAGGACTGAATGGTCAGTTTTCACAATGGAGAGATGTAAAAAGTGGTGTGCCTCAAGAATCTGTATTGGGACCGGTGCTGTTTAATGTATTTATTAATGATCAGGGAAAGGGTGTTAAGAGTGGGGTGATCAAATTTGCAGACAACACCAAGTTATTCAAGATAGTTAAAACACGAGCAGACTGTGAGGAACTGTAGCAGGATCTTACGAGACTGGGTGCCTGGGCATCTAAATGGCAAATGAGATTTAATGTGGACAAGTGCAAAGTGATGCACGTAGGGAAAAGTAATCAAAATTATGAGTACACAATGCTGGGTACTAAGCTAGGAGTTACCACTCAGGAAAAGGATCTGGGAGCGATTGTGGACAATACACTGAAATCCTCAGCCCAGTGTGCCGCAGCGGTCAAAGAAGCAAATAGAATGTTGGGAATTATTCGCAAAGGGATAGAGAACAAAACTGAGGATGTCATAATGCCTCTATACAAATAAATGGTGCAACCGCTCCTGGACTATTGTATGCAGTTCTGGTCGCCCCATCTCAAAAAGACATAGCTGAACTAGAAAAGGTGCAGAGAAGGGCAATGAGGATGATAACGGTTATGGAACGGCTTCCGTACAAAGAGAGGCTTGACAAGCTGGGTCTCTTCTGCTTAGAGAAGAAGACTGAGAGGGGACATGATAGAGGTTTATAAAATCTTGAGTGGCGTGGAACGAGTAGATAGGGAACTCGTATTTACCCTCTCAAATAGCACTAGAACTAGGGGACACTCCATGAAACTAGCTGCCGGCAGATTTAATACAAATAAAAGAAAGTACTTTTTCACTCAACGCATAATTAACTTATGGAATTTGTTGCCATAAGATGTTGTCAAGGCCAGTAGTAGAGTTGGGTTTAAAAAGGACTGGATAAGTTCTTGGAGAGTAGGTCCATTAATGGCTATTAACCAAGTGGCTCATGGGATGAACTTCTTACTGTCGGGAGCTGGAGTGAACAACGGGGAACGGATTGCCCATTGTGACTGCTGGTTCTTCTCCCATGCGATCGAGATTGGCCACTCTTGGAGGACAGGATGCTGGGCTTGATGGACCATTGGTCTGACTCAGTACGGCACTACTTATGTTCTTATGCCTAACGACCTGCATAACAGGGGGCAGCAGGGGGCCATGACTATGATGGCTCTACTCCTCAGTGCTCTTCAGTTTATGTTAATGTTCCCCTGAGACTTTGGGGAGCAGATTAACCGGCCTGCAGGGCTGGTTCCGTGCCTTTTCTCCAGTCCTCTCAATGCTGGAGAGAGAGAGACATCTAGGTAAGAAACACCATGTGTGAAAATATGAAATGGGTGGGTTAATGGATCTGCGGAGGGGTCTTTGTATCAAAGACACGCAAAGCCATTGCCCTACCTTACTCAACAGCGGTCCCAGCTGGAGTTCCATGGCCAGTTTGGGCGGGGGCTGCTATTTAAGAAGGACAAATTGGAGAAGAGCAAAGATGTTTAAGGGTTTGAAACACACACCCTAGGAGGACAGGCTGAAGATGTTTAGCTCTGAGAATGGAAGATTACGGGAGGGAGATAGGAACCATGTTTAGATATTTAAAGGGCTGCAATAAAGACTGAGAACAACTGTCCTCTCTTGCCTCTGAGGGAAGAAGATGAAGCAATGGGTTTAGGTTGCAAAAAAGCTGAGTTAAATATTAGGAAGAATAGCTGGAGAATCGAGCAAGTTATGGGATCTCCTTCACGGGAGGTTTTGAAGAGGAGCCTGCTGATGCTGGTAGGAGGAGGGACAGGGGTTTGGGAAGGAAGGGATGATCTAGATGTACTTAATCCTCTCTTATTGCAGAGAGGTTAGACATTATGCTCCTTGCGGTGTCTTCCAATCCAGAGCGATGTACAGAATCTTGGGCCCGATAAGGTAGGCAGGTATACGCTGCGTTAGGGGTGAAAGTCTTTTCCCGACAAGAGAATTAGGTTTTCATTAACTGGAACGATCAAAACAATGTTGGCAGTTTTATGCATGTGCAAAACGACAGCAGCTGCATGTGAAATGGTGGCGCCATTACAGCCGGGCGGCACCATTACAGCAGGGCACCATTTTTAACATGTACAAAACGGCCATTCGGAATTCGATTGATTAGAATTCTGATCCAAATTTTGACAGCCTTTGTGTTTTTGCAGAACTGTTCCATGAAAATGGAGAGGCTGTTTCAAACCAGCCTTGTGCTGTGTTCTGCATGCTACGCCATTTCAGAATAGGAGACAGCCTTTCCCCATTTACAAGACGACTAGCGATTATTACAGTGCACCCTCGCTATAATACTCTGCCTCAAGCTGTAATACGCTGCCTGGTGACTTCTGCTCTCACTACAGACCCGGACGCAGACCTTTCACTCGTACGAATTCTTCACTAGAACAAGCAAAAGACTTCGATCCCAAGAAGTCAGACCCGTAGCAAGGGGGCTTGGCAATATTCCTTTTTCACAGATAAGGAATGGCGCTTAGCAGCAGTGCAGACTGGGATCCTCATTTTAGTTTAATCCCACTGATGTCGCTGGGGTTACTCTGGAGAACGTGGGTTTAGGATTTTGGCCTCAGAACCTAAGGGCTCATTCACAGAACATGTTTTTGAGTGAGGAGCGGCACAACCCGACATGCTGAACGTTGTGTGAACTCCTTACCACTGCCTGCGTTCCTGGATGATCCTTTGTTTTCTGTCACTGCATGCAAGGAGTGAGCGAGCCATTGGAACTCAGGGTAATGAGTAGCTGTGCGAACCCTAACGCAGTGTAAGGAACAAGCAGTAAGGTTTGTGTGGCTGAGCCCGTGGGTTAAGGAACAGGTGGGATGGGCATTGTGCAGATGAGGCTCTGCCACAGATTTCTTCTCTGACTTCAGTTGAACTGAACCCAAACCACCTGACTTTTAGGTCAGTCCTTAATCATGAAGGCTGTCCTGCTGCAAAGTAACCAATTTCATTTACAGAGGCAGAGGTGGGCACTTGGTGTGGGCCCCCAACGCCTGCAGGGCAGCTAGTTGTGAGCAGAAAACCGCACCCTCAAAAAAGATCTGCAGCCGGAGAAGGGGAGGCTGCAGACACAGGATGATGGAGATTTATCCCCCCGAGAGAGATTTAAAGATCCTCTAATGAAATCTATCCAGAGGATGATCAGCAGCGAGGGCCGGCTGATTGTTTGATAGGGCACTTTGACACAGGATGTTTCTCAAGGACTCATGCACCCAATGCACGAGTCCGTAAAAACAGGAACACATGTCTCTTCTGCGTCCATACTAGATTGCAACCCCAGAGATCTCTCTCCTCTCTCATCACAACCATTCAGTGCCAGGCGCCATCTGTCAATGGCCCCAGGACCAGGGTGGGGTGTCCAGGACATAGAACGACAGGGAACGAGAGACTGAGGCACAAGAGAGCAGATAGCGGGAAGGGAGAACACGGGGGCCTAGCAACAACAGCAGGCAGGAAACCCGCTCAGACGTTCACCAGGTCAAGGGGAACAAACCTCCTCATAGTGTTATGATCTCAGGGAGAGAATACAGCTCATCAATGAGGGGGAAGCACACCCAGGAGACAGAAACCAGGGAGCCATGGGTACAGGGACTTGCCGACGCGCCCCCGAGGAATAAGACACGGAGTCGTAAGCTGGATTGCAATGGCCGCACTCTTTAATAAAAACAAAAGGAGGAAGTTGGTGGGATTGCTTCTAAGCAATCATGGGTCCAGTATTTTGTACCTAACAATTCAACGTCATTAAACACAGGTGTCTGGTCTGGATCTGCCCCACAATGCCAGTACCAAATTCAACATCTAAACATCCCCTTCGAACAGCTCCCTGGCCAAGGCCGAAGGGGGGAAATTGCCCATTTGGGCACGAGTAAGGAGAATGGTGTCATTAAGATTGAGGGCCATGCTTGCCCTTACCCCCGCTTGACACCCTTCCCAGGGGAACGATCCTGTTGTTAGCCATGCCCAGGTATCGCCCCCTCCCATCTCTTATGGAAATGACTCTTTCATCTATCCTACATCTACCTAACCAAGAAGACCTATTAACCATAATGGACTCCCGCAAGAGTGTGACATAATTATAACAAGTTCTTCAAAACAGTTGCCAATTCTATAATTGTTCCTGCAGTAATTACAGCCAATTAATATTGCCTAATTAAAATTAAACTATTTTAAATTGTCTGCCAATCAAGGATTATGTCATTCTGCCAAATGGGTCAAATTTATATTGATTAAATTCTTTTAAACAATTCCAATACTGCGAAGGCGGCAAAAGAAAAAGGCATCTCTTAACAATTGGGGTGCCCTCCAAATTTCCTTCTTGGCCCCCTTGTGGCAACCGGTTAGACCCGCAGTATTAGAGGGACGGGTGGGTGGGTGCTGCTTGTTAAAAGGGTTGAGACCCGAATGATCCTGAGCCGACGTGCACGTGGGCGGCAGCATTGTCTCCTCCCCTTCCTAGGCGAAGGGGAGGGGCTGCCCCGCGCTGACCAATCAGGCACCTGATGCCTGGGCCACCAACCATTGGTGCCCAGGCCGAACGCACGGGGTTTCCTACCCCCTGCAATTCCCGTGCCCATTCCCCAGGAAAAAAGGGGGCACGGCAACCTCCCACCCCACCCCCATTCGGGGGGGGGAGGGTGGAGGGCCCTAGGCAGAGGTAATGTCCAACAAGGGACTAAGCCCAACGGGAACCAGGATACTAGAGGCAGGGGAGCTCGAAACAAGGACTAGAATAAAGGAAGCTGGCGCTAGAGCCCAAGGGAGGAAGGGAACAGAGACAAGATCAGCTACAGGGGGCTAAGCCATGACATCACTCTTCCCAACTCCCTGCGGGTAGCAGCACCCGCCTTTTATGCTAGCTGGTGCCCAATCAGGAAGCTGGGAGGCGGGGCTGGAGTGCATAGGAAACAGCTGGGAAGGGTGTGGGTCAGGTAAAGGGCTGGGGAAACACAGAAGGCGCCACTGGGAGAGCAGCAATCAGGCCAAGGCAGTGGTGCCAGGGGCTGAAGCAGTGCTCCAGAGCCCTAGAGGTTTGGGACCCGTGGGGATCCTATCCAGAACAAGAAGTTATACAGTAGTAGCCACTGTTGCAGATATGAGCAACAGAAGTTCACTCTTTGAACAGTTTCAAGCTTGTTGCACACCCACTTTCCACAGATATGCCAAAGAGGCGTCTCTTGACAGTCTCATGTTGTTAGGCCTAACGTGATCTGTGCAATTTCCATCTCTTTCCCCGATCCCAGTAGCCTCCTGCTGGCCAAGCTAGCCTTGCAAGCACTGAAGGGGGAACAGAATCACCTAGCAGGGATAAGCAGTCCAGGAGCCGACAGCTGCTCTTTTTCAAAGGCCAGGAAGTTCGCTGGTTTTAAGGAGTGAGTTGGATTGAGCTCCTCTGGCTCTTGAAAACTCTGGGCATTTTTTTCTTTCTTTCTTTTTTTTTTACATACACCTTAAAGTGTTACAGTCTTCTGGGTTTAGAAGTCCACAAGTAAGTTCTGGATGCATTCTTCCCACACACACACACACACATACACACACACACACAGAGCGGCAGCCTAAAGTAGCCGCAGCTGCAGACGTAAGGGGCTGCCATGGAAACCAAGTGATCACAGCTGCCTGGAGCAAAGTAGTTTACCAGGAGAACTTTTTTTTACACACACAAGTTCTGGGAGACACCCAGATGTTATGGGATCCAGATCTGTAAAACCACAGAGATCAAGGACTTCTTAAATCTGTGAGAATATGCAGAAGTTCAAAGAGTCAGATGTTTAAGATCTGGGTGAGTGAAAGTTCAGGATGTAACAGCAAACATGCAGGAGAAATGGGTGTGTAAAAACGCCCTCTGTCTACCTTTCCAACAGTCATAAATACCTCCCTTAACTACTGAGGGCCTGATCCTGGCCCACTTACCCACAGATGCTGCCACTAAAAGAAAGCCAGTGTGGAGTAATGACTAGATGTGCAGTTCTTAGACCAGGAGGTAGTAGGAGGCCCCCAGTTCAAGTTTCATTTTAGCCAGAAACTTACTGGGTAACATTGGGCCAGTCACATAATTTTCTCAGCCTAACTTACCTCACTGGGTTGTTGCGAGGATTTAAAAGTTATATTAAATTGTTGCATGTAAAGCGCTCTGAGTGCCATGGCAGGGGGGCACTAAATAAAGATTATTATTATTAAAAGAGGGATGGAGCCATTGTTGTTATGCAAACTAGCATACGGAGAATCACTGCATGGGAGGTGGGACTTGGGCAGAGGGGATGATTGTCCCCTTGTCCACAGACAGAGGCAGCTGCAAAGATACCTTCTTGTGCCTGGTGGGCAGAAAGGAAGACACACACACACCACTCCACTCCCACAGTCTGTGACAGATAGCCAACCAGCAGCAATCGGGGGGTGGGGGGGGCACTTGGGCTGAAGGAGAAGGCACTAGAGCAGGGCTTCTGTGGATGGGATGGGGGTTCTATAAGGTCAAACAGCAGGTTTTCTGGGGGCCCTTTCTACAGCCAAGACTTCTCTGCCCTGTGTTGCAGTGGGGCATCAGTCCTACCCTGGCTGGGAACATTGGGGAGCCAATACTGCCCCCCACCCGATCCCAGCCTAGAGAGCAGATGCTTTGGATCATGAGGGTTTCCTGGTGGGCGTATCTTTCCCTTGACAAGTTTGTGCTCAAGTGGAGCAGATTATACGGGTTCACAGCTAACAGCTCCCCGCACTTCTTGCCGAGTTGCTCTTGCTCCACATTTGACTTGAGGTGTGCCAGGAAAGGAAACTGGAACACCCCACCCCCCAATCCTCATTAATAATTAATTTCCTTTCCCTGTTTTCAGTAATTTGAATTGATTTAAGGGATTACAGACTCGATTAAGGGGTGGAGAGAGAGGGAGGGAGAGAGGAGAGGCACAGGGGCGGTGTGCACGGGAGGGGGGGGGAACCACTAAACAGAGTTAACTCTCACATTCACGCCAACCTACAGCCAATTGCTCTCCACACGAAGAAGCGAAGCCATGTACAGTTTTGCTGGCAATTTCAGTTTCAAAATGTACTGTAAGAGGGAAGCCCCACAAATTGAAATGCCATGTGCTCGCACTGGCAGGGACGCCAAGACGTTGGGTAAGTTTGCTTCAACAGGACTCCACAGAAGTGCACAAAGTTGCTTGGCTATTTTTTTAAAAAAACAACTAATTAATGGACCTAAATGCTAAGATCCCTAATGAGGTCCCATACGCAGCGACTAAAGCAGGAGAGTTGTCTGAGTAAAGGCTAGAAGACCTGGCTGGGGAATGTAGGAGAAGGGTCTTGGCGAGCGGCATAAGAGCACGGGGGCGGGTGAGGGAGTAGTAGGATTTATTTATGGGATTTGTTTCAATTTCTATGCTGCCCTTCCCATAGGCTCAGGGCAGCTCACAAATCATAGAAAACATTAAAATACAAAAACAACCACCCCAACAACCACAACTCTACCATTTAAGGGCTTGAAAGGTCAAAAGCAGGATGAGGACAACACGGAGTGAACAAGAACATCCGCATCATCCCAGATCTCATCTTAGTAGCTCAGACCATGCGTCTGACAGGAGTTTCCAAACAGAGCAGAAACGGATACCTAATGTATTGTCCACAGGTAATATCTTCAACTTAGAGTTCGGATTGGCCATTATCCAACACAGTACCACAACACTGGTTGGGTTTCTGATTACCGTGCAAGTGGGTTGCTACGAGAAACCAGTGTTAAAAGACACATGCAGCAATTATCTGGATTTTTTAAAACTGGTTCTCAATAGTTCGCTGTTAACAAGTCCTGTTGCATTCACATGCATGCCATACCGATTTTAAGTACAGCGAAATAATGCATTCAGACCTTCTTGTAGTGCGTGCTTACCCGGCTGCTCAGTACGGTTCAGTTACAGGAAGTGGCCTGTGGGGAGCCAGAAGGTTGCTACTTTGTAGCAAAGTACAACTTTGCTACAACCTTTGCTGCAACTTTGCAAACTTTGCAACAACCTTTGCTACAACCTTTGTAGCAAAGGTTGCTACTTTGTAGAATCAGGGAGTAAAGAGGGAGAGCCTGAGGCTGCTGGAA
This sequence comes from Sphenodon punctatus, assembly GCA_003113815.1. Lineage (NCBI taxonomy): Eukaryota > Metazoa > Chordata > Lepidosauria > Sphenodontia > Sphenodontidae > Sphenodon > Sphenodon punctatus. The sequence continues at coordinate 1,444,840 of QEPC01003503.1, read as the reverse complement.
AGAAGCCCCTCGCATTCTCTCCCTGGTTTCTTTCCGGTATCCCGCTGCTGCTACTGCTGCAGCACTACGGTAGAGGCAGAGGCAGATGATTGAAAGTCCCTTGGAGGGAAGAACTTTTTTGGGGAGAAGCATGGAGGGGAAACATGGAGGGGAAGAACTTTTTTGGGGAGAAGCTGGCTGCAGCCTGCACCCAGCGAGGCAACTACAGGGCTCCAGCTGGTCTCACTGCTTCCGGTAGGGGCAGGAGTAAAACAGCGCACTTGGAAGCACGGTTGCATTCACATCAGAAAAGATTACACACTAGTTAAAACCAGTACGATGTTGCTTTCACACTGCTGTTAAGTGCGGATTTATTGAAAACGGACAGCAAAAAGGTAGGTTTGAGTAGCTTTTCAACACGCATTGCTTTAGTGCGATATTGACTACATTTAATCGAATTTAGGTGTTCAGACAGGCATGAAACATTCGTTTTTTTAAAAAAATCGCACAAATCAGAACGTCTGAATCCCCCCTAACATTAAAAAGGAGAGAGTGCCAGTGTGGTGTAATGGCTAAGTGTGCAGTATGTGGAGCAGGAGGTGCCTGGGTTCAAGTCTCACCTTAGCCAGAAACTCACTTGGTGATGTTGGGCCAGTCACAAGTTGCGTTAAATTGTATGTAAAGGGCTCTGAGTGCCATGGCAGGGGGGTGCTATATAAACAGGATTATTATTAACCATTTAATGATTTGTCATTTGGCCAATCAGTAAATCGGTATGGGGAAAATAGAGAAAATTGTGAAAAATTGAAAAATTGGTGTCAGAAGTGGATATTTCAGGATGGGAAGTTGGCAAATCAGAACTTTGGGTCACGCAGGAACTTGAGACAAGTGGGCTCCTTCCAGCACTTATGAAGGTAGCTGACATTCAAGTCTGGGAAAGATTCCCCAAATGCCTTTCATCCTTGCTGGCCTTTTCCCATTCAGAAGGTCCCCCAGGCATGCCCTTGCTGCAGGTGTGGAGAGATGCACCTGTGAACTGGCAGGGCAGGTGTGTGACATTTTGCCTGCAGCAGCAGCAGCAGCAGCAGCAGATAGTCATGGGTTGGAAAAGTCAGCCCTGCTGCCAAGGAGCAGGGCTGGGCTGCTCTTTCCCCAGGATCACCAGACAGCTGTCTCCTTTAACCTGCTCCCCCTCCCCCCCTCTCCCCCAGGAAGGCTGCTCCACCTGCTACAGTGGCTACATGGTTTCCAAAAACCCTGGCCATGGCTAGAGTTTTTTCACAGAAGCATGCGGCTGAGAGGGGGGCCATGGGGCTACTGTAGCGCCTTGGGTCACCAGGAGATGTTCTCAATCTACCTCAGGGACCGCCTCGCCCCCCGCGCCCCAGGGCGGCTTCTGCGGTCTGCCGGGGGTGCCTTCTTGGAGGTCCCCCGTGTTAAGCGGGGGGCCACAATGGAGAGGGCATTCTCGGTGGCCGGGCAGCGCCTTTGGAACTCCCTTCCGGAGGAAGCTCGCCTGGACCCAAGCCTGTTGACATTCCGGCAATGTTGTAAAACCTGGCTGTTTCCCAGGCCTTTGGGGAGGGTGGGGTGAGGGGTTTTATCTCCCCCACCTAACTTATAACTTATTATCTATATATTGCTAGCCCTGTTTTAAATACTTTTATATTGTATTGAGTGTTTTAAATTGTTTTTATTGTATTTTATTGTTGTAAGCCGCCCCAGGCTGCATGGCAGGAGGGGCGGGATATACATTTATGATATAAATAAATAAATAAATAAATAAATAAATAAAATAATTGAACAGGGAAAGTATAGTTTGACGTTTGGGAGTCCTACCACCAAGCTATTTTCAAGTCCTTTCCACCCCGGACATTTACGGGATCCATTGCTAGCAACCTGGGGAAAAAGCCACCTACCGCTCGGGAGGAACTCAGCCACAAATGCAGCTGTAGCTTAGGACAATTCCTCACTGTGGGCACAGTCTTCTGCAACAGAGTCAGTGACCCAGTTGAGTTCCCATTGATTGTAATGGTACAGGGCTGAACTCCGAGCTCAACACATCATTGTCTTCAGCCATTTCCTAGAGGTACCAACCAGCGTTGCCTTCTGTCAGAGGCAGGGTCCGACACCAGAGCCAGTTTCCAACTTGCACAACCCTTTGGCGATACCCCCATTGTGAGAGATTCCAAACGAAAGGCATCATCTGTCTTGCCCCCAATTTATTGGGTGGTAACATATGTCACTTGGTGATGTCCGTCCCACTCTGGGAAGAGGAAGGGGAACATGTTCCCATGGCCTCCCCCGGCCAGGGAGGAAAGACTGGGGGGGGCGCAATGTATAGCCACTCTGCTGTTTCTCTGATGTCGCCTCCCCCCCGCCATGATGGACGGCCATGGCAACCTCCCTGACACTGGTAGGAGCTTGCCCAGAACACACATTCCCACCCAGCTCGCCTGCTGTGTTCCAGCCAGGTGGCAGCAGCCAGGCGCGGACTGTGGGCCAGGCTTGCACCGGGTCCCACATTCCCCGTTCAGCTCCTACCTGGCAGGGGTAGAAACTGGGCCCACATCTGGTGGGTTGCAAACAGATGGCCAGCCATGATGCTGACCCCTACTAGCCCCAAGTCACACATGTTTGTAACCATTTTCGTCTCCCTCCTTTCTTCTAATTGCACGTGTAAACCTGAACCGAGGTGGAAGCACTCTACATATTCCGGCACGCTACATACACCAAAGCACAGTCTGCTGGTGGATAATCTGTGTCCATGCAAGTCCCCACTGAAATCAATCGGACCTTTACTCTTAGTGAATTACCAGTTTTCCATTACAGAGTTACTGTTATTCCATTTTTGCACCGTCTTACCAATTAACAATTTACCATTTTTTCCTGTCTGTTTCTAGTCACCTATTGATCGTTCCATGTTGAAAAGACACCAAGATGGTTACGTAGTATGTTATACAATCAACGCTGAAACAGAAAATTGGTAACTCAGTAACTGGGAAGCGATCATGCCAGGCATTTTTGGGAAGTCTCAGTAGGAAGGAAGTACCCATCTCAGTATTATTTGGGCACCGATTGGGTACACCCAGTTAGTTGCCTGAAATTTCAGGTATTGCTCAGGGGTACAAAGTTGGCGACCTGTTTTATCTCTCAATGGGAGCCGAGGATGGTCGGTACGGTAGGGTTCTCCCCTTAATGGATGAGTTTTCCATACATCTCTGTCCATCCACCCCTGGCTCCACTAAACTCAATAGCTGAATTCCCATTGAGTTCAGCGAGGTCTGGATCGCACCCTAAGTGTAAGAGTCAATCGATTCTTGCGTGCTTTGCGGTTGAAGCAACCCAGAAGGGTATGCTACCAGTTTAGAGCAGCACGTTCCTACACCTGAGAGAATCAAACACTGGAGAACAAGGGAGGAGACTGATACCTTCCAGATTTAAGTAACCGGACACACTGGTGACTGCCACCTCCCTGCCTTTGAGAGAGGAAGGTTGGCACCAGTCATCCGTGCAGAGGCCTTTGCATCAGCCCAGATGCAAGAAGCCAGCTTGATGCTGGAGAGTAAATGCTGTCCAATGACTTGAGCTCGTATGAGTTCTAGCCAATAGCCAGGATATAAGGAGGTTTGGAATATGTCTGAGGGCAGAAGGAATTAGGGAATGGAAGAGGGTGAGTCTGCAGCCAAACCTTAGCCAAGTTTGGGGAGGTGGGTTATTATGGCAATGAAGCCAAATACTTAGGAGAAGGCACCTCTCTGGGCTGTCCAAAGCAGGGCGGGACGGCGCGCCACCTCGTCCTAAGCACTCGGCGGTACTTATTTATTCATTTGTATGAGCAACATCATCCCAATTATCTCTGTTGTTATTAGAAAGACTCAGACAAGCAAATAGTTCATGATGGCACCACTCAGAAGAAAACTGGAACAAGCTCGCAAGGAGCAAGGCGGTGGCTGGTTAATGCGGTTCATATCTTTGTGAGCTTCACTGGCAACAAAAGCTATATGTCCCAGCACTGACATTTCTGCTTGGAAGCCACGTGAGCTCAGCATTACACCTCAGCATCTGTCACCACCTCTCAGAGCTGCCAAAAAGCACAGCGTGGAAGTAATCCTTCCACTGAGGTTAGCAACACTCACTAAGTGATTGACATCAGGTTCTACTGATAGCATTTTCCTCACTTCAGCGTCTTGATCGTTGTTGCAAAACCAGTTTGCTTTTTACGGTAGTAAAGCTTTCAGTGCTCTCTAATGGGGCTAGAGCTGCGGGTGGGATTACTCGCTTACAAAGCCTTTTATGTACTGCTGCCGACATGTCCTTACCTGTATTTTCAAATTGAGGCCTACCTCGGAAGGCACTGGGCTCCCAAATGGTTTAGCTCAATGAATTACTGTCGACCTCCAGTCAGAGCACTGAGCACCTGCTGGAGACTGCTGTGCAACCGTACTTGTGTGCCCTGAGGCCTTTGCTACTAGGCCATCCTTGCTCACTGAGGCTAGACATTGGGATGTGTGGCAAGCCAGGGCTTGGGAACAATTCTCCCTTTGGTGATTGCACTGGAACGTGCACAGTTTATAGAGCAGTGCTTCTAATGACTTCACCAATGCTTTGAATGAATTAAGGGGTGTATTAAAGAGTGGTATCAAGGCATCCCTGTACACTGTTCCCCCATAACCGTGTTCCTACTGATCCCTTAATCCAGGAGCTGTGGCCTGGGAAGCTTGGCTCCAGCTAGGAGTCCCAGCCAGGATGCTACAATGTAATTTGTACTGCACATCTGTCAGCGACCCGCAGCCCAGCAGGAACGTTTCGTCCCTCTCCAAGGAGCCTCAGATTTTATTAGCCTGTAAATTGAAACTACAAGTAAGAACATCAGGAGGAGTCGGAGAGGGGGTGACAAGAACTTTCTCCGCATGTCACTGCTTCCCTTTAATCTCCTTGCAACCACCCCACAATGGGGGGTGGGGTGTGTGTGTGTGTGTCAGAACAGAAAGAGCAATCAAGCGTAATTGGCTGCTTTGGTTGTTATCTCATACCCTGTAGTAACAGGGCAACCCACCCATCCCAGTGATCTGCATTGCCTCATTGTGGTTTCCTTGTGCTCGCCCGGTCTCTCTGTGTTGACTCTTGTTGTACAGGTAGGTTGTAAGCTCTCAGGGTGTGTCACGTGTTTGTGGTGTGTTTATTATAGCAGGACATTGGTCGGTGACCGTCGTGAAAAAACGTCAGCCCCGTTGCACGTGTGCAAAGTGGTGACGGCTGTATGCGAAATGGCAGCGTCGTTATGGCACCCCCATTTTCTGTATGCACACAATGGCCAATCAGAACTCCAACTGAAAATGTTGATCAAGCAGAATTCCAATCACAATTTCCACAACCGTTCTGTTTTCATGGAACCGTTCTGCTAAAATGGAAGGGCTACTTCAAGTCAGTCCTATGGTCACTAATCAATGGCTCACAGTGAGGCCAATGAGGGCACTTCCCCTCAGAGATGGTTGGCAGACCCTTTTGACTCTTTTAGGTGTGCCCCTAATTTTACAGGACTTGGCAGAGCTAAGCTGGTCTGACAGAGAGCAGTGTGGGGAATATCCAGAGCACTCCTCCACCATACAGTAGATCCCCTTAGCTCTGCCCCCTGCTTTCAAGGTTCACGTGTTTGGTAATAACGGCGCTCTTTCCCCAGACATTTTACCCAAGCAATGGTCCCTGTTGGCAGGATTCATCATCATCATCTCGGTTGCTCAGAACAGTCGCAGTAAAGGCAATCCCTGCCACCAGACCCGACTGGGGGCTTTTTTACAGGTTGGCACTTTTCCCCAACCGCTATGGGGGTGGGGGTGTTAGACGTTCACTCCCCGACTAGAAGTTGCCTGGGCGCCGTTGAAAATAGAGGCACTGCACAACTCGTGCAACTTGTGAGACTTAAAATTAAAAGTGTTTAGTATCCCGCCCCCCCTGTCACAGGCAGCTCGGAGAGGCTCATAACAGTATCTCAACAATTAAAATAATAAAACTAAAGAACATACTCCTCCACCCTCATCCCTCTCCCCCCCACCCCACCCACCCCCATTGCTGAGGGGAAGGTTTGATTTATGACCCCATTATCTCTCAGCCGAACAAATCCAAGACTTGAACTTGTAAAACCCCAATAGTTGAGGTCTTACAAGTCCAAGTCTTGAAACGTGCAGGAGTCACACAGCACCGCTGTTTCCAATGGCACCCAGACAACTTCCAGTCAGGGAGCGAGCATCTAAATCCCCAACCCTGACCCCAAGTACGGAGAAAACCACCAACATGTAAAAACGCCCCACAAGAGAATTAGAAGTGAGGCCCCCTCTGAACACCTTGCCCCTGTGCGCTCTGTCTCAGGGGCTACCGGGCAGGACGAGGAAGAGGGTGCAGGTGTGGTAACCCTTCTTTTGGGGGACACCAGCACCAGTGGGGAGAGTGAAGGAGGAGGAGGAGAGTTGCTGTTTTGAATGGGGAGCACAGCCCTCCCCATCTGATCTAGCAGGGCCTAGCCTTTGTTGGGAAGACCAATATGTGACAGACGAGTCTCCTTCAGCTGTTCCCGGATGCCGTTCCACACAGGGAGGGACATCGCTCACTAGGAAATGGCTCCACATTACCCCCAATGGGACATGATTCCTGGCCGCAGCCCGCAGACCCACTGGGAACTGGGATGGCTTTGCCTTCATAGGGGAAACTCCACCCCCTTGTTCTTTCGGGGGCCCATAATTGGGGCGTGAGCCCAGGGTCACGCAGCCTTGCTACACCACTGAGACCCTCATTTTTAATCATCAAAGCAGATTCTAGTTTTGTCTCTGTAGAAATCAGCAAAATATTTTTAATTTCTGCTGAGCATTCGATTTTGCCCCTTATTGCTGAGGGGAAGGTTTGATTTATGACCCCGTTACTCTCAGCCAAACATGCCATCTCACTGGCTCCCTCCTTCCCCCTGCCCACAGGGCACACACCTTTCCTACCACAGTGCACAAAGCACGGATATAACTTGGGTGAGGTGGGCTTTGGATGGTTTCCAGCCAACGGCCGGAGAATTTTCCTGGTGGGATATCCCAGCCGAGACGGGCTACAGCGCTTCCAAAGCAAACTATCAACCAAGAAAACATTAAAATGCCAGAGCAGAAAGCACCCTCCCCCTTCTTGTAAATGCTTCAATCCTCGCTTGGAGGAGTAAGCACTAATAATCATCCAACCCACTCTGTTGTAATTGCTACTTATATACCCAAGAGCAAATGTTCAATTGTTCCTGGGATTAGCTAGGTGCTTGGGGCCAAGTTTTGTTGTCATCATCATCAATTTCCAGTGGCAGCTATGTTCAAGAGCCACAGAAAGGACAGGCGCAGATTGCTATTGGGTTTAAGTGTGACATTGGCTACAGTGAACAAGGACAGGGCATCTCCCGACGTTGCTACACACTCCCTGCATGACCCTGGGCGAGAGCTGGTACAAAAGAGCCGTTCCGTTTTCACGGAACCCTCGGCCACAACATGACGGAACGGCTGTTGGGATTTCTCCCCTCCTCCAAGGTTCCTTCACAGGGGGAAGCTGTTCATCAACACTGCGCTCTGTGAGGTTCCACCCCGCCTTCTGAGTTCAGCCTTCTGAGTTTCTGGTCTCAGACTAAATGGGAGACAGTTGAACCCTGTGACCTCTCAAAGACTGGCACGTCAGCATTAAATGCCAACACATGCCTGAGCTAAACCAAATCGCTCCAGCCCCCCATGATGCAATCACATCATCACCTGCCAGCCACGGAGCACGCGCCATTGCGGCTGTCACGGAAGGTGGAGGACATTCCCATTGGTCGTCCAAATTCAGGCGAATAGAAGTGAATGGGATTTTGGAGGCTGCCATCCAGGCACACCTATTGTTACAACACTTTGAGCCTTCTTCCCCGCTCCTCAAATTGACTGAAATTGGCCTGCGGGGATGGACAGCACACTCATGCCCGCACGCGCGCACACACACACAGAGCATAATCTTTCTTTCCACAGCAAGCCAAGCTAAAAAGGCCTTCAGCTGAGGGGGTAGGGAGAAACAATACATTAAACATAAAATAATAATTTTAACACAGTGCCCCCTGCCATGGCACTTGGAGTGCTTCACAAAGAACAATTTAACACAATTTTTAATCCTCACAACCACCCTGCGAGCTAGGTTAGGTGAAGAGAATATTGTGACTGGCCTACAGTCACCCAGGGAGTTTCTGATGAGGGTGGGCAAGACTTGAACCAGGGCCTCCCCCCATTCAAGTGCTGCACACTTGGCCACTACACCACACCAACATTACGTGAAGACGTCACTCGCACACTTACGAAGTACAGCCAGCGCCAATGTCTGGCAGCGGTCCAGACAAGGAAGAAAAGATCGGCACCTTTCATTCTGTGTGGGAATCTTTCCGAAACACAAATGCTTCCCTGCGATGACTGTATCGCAAGGCCCCGTGGCCTGCAACCTTCTCTTGCTACCCTGCCCCCCACCCCCTTCTTCGGGGAGGCTCTCGTGGTCATCAGACATCCTGACTCCACTTAATAAACTCACTTGAAGTGGAGCTCTCTGAAGTAGCAGCATCGTCGGGGTGTCAACAAGCTGGTTCACCAGCAGGCAAACTAATACGTTTCCCCTGCCTGCCCACCAAATTATCGTGAGCGGCCACAGTGGGTTCCTTTGTGTATGGGAGACAGAGGCCACGGCGGTCCAACGAGCCGTCATTCACTCACCTGGTCGGTATTCTCAAACATCCAGACACTAAAATGGCCACTTTGCTGCCCGATTTTAGGCTCTTGATTTTGCAAATCCAAATCCTGCCTTTTGTACCGGAGTGAGGGGGCATAGGAAACCCTAGTTAATACACAGAGACCTATTCCAGCAGGGGCACCGCTTCAGGGGGACAGGCAAAGATTGACCAGCTGGGGGTGGGGGTGGTGCAGGACGCCCTCCCTATGACCCGAGTTGCAAGAGGGAGCTTGCCGCTGTAAGGAGCGCGCAGGGCAGGGGCAGCAGCTGGGTTGGGGGGGTGGGGGAGGGATTCAAATATTTGTCAAATTCCAAACCCTCACCCCAATGACAAACCTTTGCCTTCACCAGTGAATTGCTGAACGTACGGTCAGTTCTCAGTGTCCGTAGAATCATCAAATCCTAGAGCTGGATGGGACCTGCCTAGCTAACCACGCCCTTGACTGTCCCTATCTGCAGGTCTGGTGTGAAACCCGGGAGTAGGGTGGCCGCCGAGGCACAATTTGAAGGAACGCTTATGAAAAATGCATGCTTCAGGGGCTGCATTGGTGCCTTAGGCGTCAATGCAGGCCCTGCAACATGTATTTTTCATAAGTGTTCCGTCAAATTGTGCCTCGGTGGCCTCTCTACCTGGGATGGATTGACCTGGGTCTGTCCTAGCACAGGCGGTTCTTTCTAACCCAGGCTTTGCCAGATGCATTTTGGTAACGTTTGAGAGCGCGCCGAGGGAGGGGCAGGCAGGGTGCGTCCATAGCAAAGGCAGGGGGTGAGGAGGGTTTGTCTTCTAAGCCGGACACCCACCCAGCAGTATTTGCCTGGAAAGTTTGCCCCAGGGAGCTCGGAATCAGAGCAGTGCAGCATGCCAATTACAGTAGATAATACCGGCTTTAAGCAGCCTGGCGATGGGGTCATTGTTCCGCTAGGGGCATTAGGAAAACATCGTTAATTAGTTGGGGCTTCCCTGTGGATTTTCTCAGATGGTCCCCAACCTTCCAGCCAATATTTTGTTAATGGCCTTCCCAGTCAGGGGGCTTTTTGCATCTGTCCCCATTCAGGACTGGGTAAACAAGGGCCATCTGAGCAAGTTAGCCAGTCCCTGGAATCAAAGAGCTGGCTTGTTTATCCGACAGGCCGGAGCCATTGTCAAGCTGCAGTTCCCCCCCACTCCCGCACCTGCAGGGCCTTTGCATGGCTGCATTTTGGCGGCCTGTCCTGGGTTTGCAGGCCCCAGAAGACTGATGGGTGAGGTTGCTCTTCTGTAAGGTCGGGCTTGTTGGGAAATCTGCTCCACAGAGTCCTCCCCCCACCCTTATAAAGCATTATTTATTCTTAATTATTATTATTATTATTATCAAACATTTATATAGCGCCAGCAATGTACCTGCCAGATGCACACGCTTGGCTTGGTTACATCGAGAATGATGGCTGGTTGGCAAGAAACAGGACTTTGTTCGTTCTGTAGAAGTGGCCTCCCTAGACTGACCCCCCTCCGCACTCCGCTGCTCCCGTTCCCAGTGGCGCCAGGCCAGCGTGCCCCAGCAGTAGCAGTAGGTGCCAAGCACCCCCAGAGAGAAACAATTGCAACAGGAGGGAAGGGTGCGGGGGAGAAGGGGCTGAAGCACAGCCAGTTTGCGTTGTGCAAGGAGGTCAGATAGCTCCATAATGCGGACGTGTAGCCCCAGTCTGAGACACAGAGGGCTAAGAAATCATGACTCGGAAGGGAAAAGTCAATTCGATTCAGTGATACTTGTGAAAGATTCAGGCATTGCCGAGGGGAGGAAGGAGGAGGAGAGATCTGCAAGGTATCGGCTGTGGGTAGAGCTGGGGGGTGGGTATTGCACACCAGGGAAATGGATCTGCTGATGGGAACCCGGAAACCTATGTTGATCTTGTCGGTTGTCTCTGTAGCAGGGGGGTCTTCCCAGGGCCCGGCGGGGGCGCTGGGGTATCTCTGGGGGATTAGCAAACCCCTCTGCTGCACCTATTCAGCCCTCAACCAGGCTGTCTCTCACCCCCAAGTAGGGGGGGTGCACTCTGTGGGGCTCCCCTGTAGGGACCCCATCCTTGGCCTCCTTCCGCCCCTCGCAGCCAAGGCCGACGCCACCCTAGGTGCACGCATGGTCTGTGTCAAGGACTTGACCCCAAAAGCCCTTCTTCTAGGCATGGGCCTCTGCTCTGAGCAGACCCGGTACCAAGGCTACTCTCCAGGAGTTGGGTGCTCACAGCTTCTCTCAGACTCCATGGGTCTCAGTTGGGGAGCAACCACCACCCAGCCTTCCAAGGATTACCGTTAACTCCTGTTGGGGAACGTTCCTCCACCCTCTCACAGGCTTGGGAATCAGCATTACAATCTCCACTGCTTCAACAATACAGTACAGAGTATATACACAAACATGGGTAGGCTACCCAGACTCTACGGTTTGTATACAAGACCCCTGCGGGGTGGGAGACTGGCCCACCCACTCCTTCCGTATCTCCCAGCCCTGGGACCCTCGAAGCCAACTGTTTTGGCCATGGACTATCAAGTACATGACAGTCCCTCCCCAAGGCTCTCCTTGGCTTGGGTGGTCGGCTCCTCTTCCTACTCTACCACCCATAAGTGACAAGTCCCCTCTGTTGCCATTTCACAAGTCACTGTTCCCAGTTCCTGTTCCAGCCGGCTCCATCGCCTGCACCCTGCTAGGTTCCCATGGGTTAAAGTTCTAGCCAGCTCGATCGCCCCCCTGCCAGGTTCCCAGAATTCCCAGCCGGCTCGATCGCCCCCCTGACAGATTAGGCAACTTGAAGTTCTGTGGGGTCTGGCTCAAATGTCCCTTGCCACCCTTAGTGACCTTCGGGTACCAGCCCACTGGCTCTCTGTACCTCTATGTCACCAGTAGTCAAACCCCCTTCAAAAGAGACCCTGTCTTACCCTTCCGAAGGGATGGGAGTCAGGCCTGCCCAGCCTTTCCCGACTCCCAGTCCTGGGAGGTGGTTGCCTCACCAGCCAGCCCAGCACCGTGCCCCCTTTGCCCGAGCCCAAAGGATTCTCCTTCCCAGACCCCCCCTCCCAAGTTTTTACCCCTCCCTCAGGAGCGTTGGCTCCCGGGCATTCATCCCCTCCAGTAACGGCCCAAGTTCCCACAGGCAGAACAGAACAGAACATTTACCTCACCGTTTAAACCTCTTCCCACCAAGAGCCTTTTTATTGCTGGGTTCCCCAAAGTCCCTGGCCTGTTCCCTCGCAGGGAACCCAGACCTCTGCCCTTCTCTGGCTTCCCAGACTCCCGCTGCTTTTCCTAGCCCCATAGGGGCACTCTCTCTCTCCTGAAGTGTCCCCATTGCCTGCAAGAGCAGCCCCAGCCCCGGTACCTTCGTTCCACCGCTGTCTGTCTCCCATCTCCGGCTCCACAGGCCGAGAGCCCCTCTCTCACCAGGGTACGGCCATCCTTGGGTTCTCCTCCTGGACCCACGTGTTGGCGAGCGTGGGCAAACCCCCTGGCTCCCAGCCCAGCTCCAGTCCGTGCTTGGCTCATGTAGCACTCTTCCCGTCACGCTGGTCTGGGTGTAAGCCTCCCGCAAAGCTCACTCATCCATTCCTTTCCAGTCCAGGCGCACGGTTCTCCTGCTCTTCCTCTATCTCTTCGCACAATCCTCCAACCAACTCTCAGCTCACTCTGGCAGCTCAGTTCAAGTCCCAAACAAAACGGTGCCTCGCCTCAAAATGGCTGCCAAAGCAGGGTGCTGTTCCACTTAGCACCAGTGGGTGGCGCTATGTCCTCCTTCTCCACCACACGCTGTAGCAGGGGGGGTGTCTTCCAGGGTCCGGTGGGGGTGCGGGGGTATCTATGGGGACTTAGCAAACCGCTCTGCTATGCCTAGTCAACCTCAACTAGGCTCTCCCTCACCCCCAAGTGGGGGGGGTGCACTCTGTGCGGTTCCCCTGTAGGGGCCCCACCCTTGGCCTCCTTCCGCCCCTCGCAGCCAAGGCCGACGTCACCCCAGGTGCACACATGCTCTGTGTCAAGGACTTGGCCCAAAAAGCCCTTCTGCTAGGCATGGGCCTCTGCTCTCAGCAGGCCTGTTACCAAGGTTACTGTGCAGGAGTCAGGAACTCACAGCCCTAGCTCCTGCACCTACACTGCCCCCCTCTCAACTGAGCCTAGGCCCTGAGCATGCTCAGTTCCCCCGGTCCCCACTGAGCATGTCTCCGTACTTGGAGCTCAGAGCGGGTTACAGAGCTCTACTGAGCATGCCCCAGCAATTAGAGCTCTCAATGGCTCAGAAGCCTCCACTGGGCATGCTCCCTGGCTCTAGCTTGGCTATTCCTTTACGCCCGCCGTCCCTGCCACTAGCCAGACCTAGGAGGCCACCTAGAGCGGCAGATTGGGGGGAGCAGCAAGCGGCAGGGAACAGAAGGTCGCTACCTTGTAAACAAGGTTCTTGGAGATGGCTCTGAACATTCTCACAAATGGGTTTGCGCCTGCACACCCTTCTTACTGGCACATACCAAGCTCGCTAATTTTAAAACCACATGACGTTCATGCGACCCCACACTATATAAGGTACCTTCCTGCCTAAACCCAACAGTTCCTTCCAACCGTAAGCGATTATGAAGATAATTCCATGTGAGACTGGAAGGGTGGGCATTTGTGAGAATGTTCGAAGCCATCTCGAAGAACCTTGTTTACAAGGTAGCAACCTTCTGTTCTTCTTCGAGTGGCTCCTCCCATTCTCACACATGGGAGAGTACCAAGCCTAGAAATAGGCAGTGGGGGAATTTTCTATCAAAAATCAAACTTAATGCATACTGCATGCAGACGAACAAGAGTTTATTATGTAGTAAAACAGGTAAGTATATTTACAGGGAACCTCTACATATAGTAAAGTCTGTTATATAGAAACAAGTGGTTCT
>QEPC01003503.1:1404914-1428650 GCA_003113815.1 Sphenodon punctatus | reverse complement strand
GGGGGCAATCTTAGTAAATACCAGATTGGAATGCCTGGTCTGGGTACCAAATAGGGGATATGGGCTACTGGTAAGGCATTGGTCTTTTCTTTAACAGGATGCTTCCTATGTATACTGGAATACTATTCTGTTAGATGCGTCAGTATATGGATGGTACTTGCTTAGTAGGCCTTGGCCTTCATAATTACTGAGGGTTTTTTGACCTTACCATATTTGATATTTTACTGTTGCCATGTAGTATGTTTAGTTATGGTGTTAAGATACGTTATCAAATGCCATCAATAGTTTTGGAATTGTCCGTATGGGTTCATATGGACTAGAATTTGTGTACTATATGTTTTATAGTGTATGTTATTTTGTTTGTATGTGTGTATTTGTCTGGCCATGACGGAAGGCAGTGCCGAATAAAATTTGGACATTTGGAAATTTGGGTAACATGCCTAGAAATGGCAGAGAGAGGTGCACTCTTAACGAGGAGCGTGCCAAACCTTTCTCTGCTAATTCTAGTAAATATTGTAGTACTAATTCTACATACAGTTGAGTGGGAGACAGAGATTTCGCTTGTAGCCAAAAGCAGAATCTTCTCCACTTGGAATCATAGGACTTACGAGTGGATGGTTTAAGTTCATTTTGGACAACAAGGCTAACTTGTTACTTAAGGATTGAGCCCCTTCGGTATGTGACTCCTCCAAGCGTGGAGGTTCAGTCGTTGGAGTTCTGGGTGGAGAATTTTCCCTTGGTTCAAGAACAGCACGTCCGGGATCTGGGGTAGGGCAAGGGATGAGTTGGCTAGATTTTGAAGATCGTGATACCATATCTGGCGAGGCCACCCTGGAGATATGAGGATAAGATTGGCCCCCTCTAACCAAATCTTGCTTAACACCCGTGGAATGAGAGGAATGGGTGGAAAGCCATAACTGCGATGGGCTGTCCAGTCTAGTGCAAATGCATCCCCTAGGGACCTGGGGTCGTGGGCTGCCCTGGTGCAAAAAAGGCTGCACTTTGCATTCAGGGCAGTGGAGAATAGGTCTACATACCCCATACCACTTTGGGTGGTGGGGGGAAAATTTTTGTCATCGCCTAGAGCAGCAAAATGCCTTGGGACGGTGTCCAACTCAGGCTGCCATTGCCAGGGGCTGACTGCCCCCGACTCACGCATGCACACGGCCTTCCAGCTGGCCCCCTCAGCCCCCTCGTAAAGGGGCTGCAGCCTTGGAGGAGTGCACCCTGCTACAATCTCTGTCTATTCCCATCCCCGTCCATAGCATGATGCCCGCTCTCTGGCCTCTCTGCAGCTTCTGATGTGAAACCTTGTTGAGAGTTTGAACTTCCTCTTATTTGGGACACTGGAGGAAGGGACTCTGTTTCAGCCTCTCCTCTCTGGCGTGGAGTGCGGGTTGTGCCACCCCTCTTATCTGAGATCACTGAGTGCATCCTCACACTTTGAATACTGGGCTCCGTTCCATTGTCCCATCTTCAAATGAGAGGAGACAGGCGTTGGGCAGAGGTAGCAATCAGTGATCAGGTTGTCTGTCTGTTGAATACCCAGGACAGTAGTGAAATGGGGGTGTTCCCTGCAGGATAGACCCACTTAGGTACTTGCTCCAGCTATAGGCCTGCCCCAATGGGATAAAAGACTCAGAGTTTCCGGGAGAACGGAGAAGGAGGTCCAGCCACTTTAGTGAAGTTACGTTGGTTTCACTTCATTGGAACAGATCCAGTTGCCACCCTTTCTTATGTCTTTCTTTGTCCTTTGTTCTTCCTCCTCCTTTCAATGTGGAGTCCCTGGCAGCTTCTGTGCTAGCAGACCTGAGCGTTAGAATTTCACACCTACTTAAAACTGTTTAACCTCTTCACAATGGCTCTGGGCAACAGCCGTCATTTCTGCTAATCGTGTCCAGATTAAGCAGCTGCCATTCGTTGTAGTAGGCTTCCCAGGGAGGGCCTGGCCCTTGTCCCTTGTTATATTACAACCATTTCCAATAAAGTGGTAAATGATGGGGGTGAGGTTGGCTTTCTTGGGAATTACCTCGATAGAAAAAAATACTGCATTACCAGCGACCCCAAACTTTTATCCTTCTGGCCAGGCCTCTGGGACCTGAGAGGTCATGATCTGTGGAGAGGTGTGTATTGGAGAGGATGTGAACACCTCCAAGGGTAAAATCATCAGGCTTTAGCTTTAAATTTGAGAGGAATCTTTTTAAAGAAAGTATTTCTGTGCTTCCAAGCTTCTGCTGGGGTCACCAGTGAAAGCAAGGGTGTAGCGCTAATAGGCGAGGGAGGTACAATGCCACTCCACGCGGCAGCTGTGTCCATCTTCTGTTCCAGGGCCCGTTCCAACCTGGAATGGAAATCTTGAAAGGCAAGACTACCCCTGAGGGGAAGTCTTGAAATGTCCCAGGCAGCTGTAGTGTCTGTCTACCAGTCTCTTCCAGTGTAGCTCAGAGATGCAGCTTCAGAGTTGTCTCGTTGTCAACCCTACTCAACCGCCAAACTCACCTGACGCTGGTCCCAAAGGCCACATGCCTGACGCAAGGCCCGATTCAAAGACCCCTGTAGGCTGAAGTAGGAGTGTCAGGGTTGGTTCAACGTGAGCGGTGTCATGTGTGCCCTTCCATTGACACTACTGGGCTGCCTATCAGGCCCCACAATTCCCTTTGTGTGGTCAAAGCAGCCCACAGATCTGTGTTTTGTGAGGAGTCGGGTCACAACTCAGGAAAGGGCTTGTGAGCGGGCACAATTTTATTTAATTGATTTGTTTTTCTACCCTGCCCCCTCCTGCTGACAGAGCAGCTCAGGGCGGCTTACAAAATGCAAAAACATAATAAAAACACACATAAAATATCATTTAAAAACATTAAAATGATAAAACGAACAATCCTTGTGTAGTGGCACATACAGGGTCTCTCCTGCTGAGGAAAGCCGATTCCCGGCCTCCCCTCTCGTTCCCCACATCCACTTGCCCATTGGTTGGCCCTTAGCAGATACTAGGCCACTGGCTGGAGCAGCACGGGCCGAGGCAGAGTGGGGGAGAGATGAGTCCTGCTCTCTGGGTGCTGCAGCCCCGTCGCCGGGCCTTCTGTCTTGCGGCAGTCACCCTTTGGTTGCACCCTTTGGTCAGGACGTGGCCGCATCGCCATCAGATGAGCCGCAGGTTTTAAGGGTGAAGGTGGGACAGGCCGGAGAGACCGGGACAAGCACTGAGACCAGTACCTGCAAAGATGTGGCTACCCCTCGAATTGGCGGTACTCAAGTCAACCCAAATATTACCAGTTTTCATACTGAAATACTGATTTCTGTACCATTCTGTGAGAAAGCCAGTGTGGTGTAATGGCTAAGTGCACTGTACTTGGATGAGGAGGGACCCCCGTTCAAGTCTTGCTTTAATCTAAAACTCACTGGGTGACCTTGGGCCAGTCACAATATTCTCTCAGCCTAACCTACCTCACAGGGTTGTTATAAGGATTAAAAGTTGTGTTAATTAGTTATACGAAAACGCTCTGAGTGCCATCGCAAGCAGCAAGTGCTGTATAAAAATTAATATTATTAAAATGACAACTTCCAGTCCCTTTTGTTTTTAGTTTTTGTCCCATTTCCCCAAGTTTCCGTCCTGGTTTACAGATTTATAACCAGTAAATCATTAAATTAGTAATGGTAAATACTGAGATGGAAAGGGAACTCCCTGCCCCCAGCCCAGCAGCAGGGAGTGTGGCACCCCAGACTCACGATCCCCTCTGCAGCTGAAGCTTCATCACCTGTCCTTATAGAGACCCCCATGGATTGGGACCCTCCCCACCACTGACTCTGCCTTTGCTTAAAACGTTGCCTCATTGCTGGCTAATGAATTTTCCAAGGGGAACATCAGTCATTCCCTGCCTCACCCTTCACCTCCAGGACCCAGTTCCTCCAGATTCTCTAAAGCAAAGGAATTCAGCTATGAAAACGAGGCCACGAATCTGATCTATTTGTCTTGTGGTGTCAGCCTGGCTGTTATGTTTACTCAAGGCTGACAAAGCGCCCAGGCACTCCTGAAGACAGTCACAACACAACTGTATCACACAGTCGCGCAGAGTGGGCTCGGACTCGGATTTTAAATAAAGGGGCCTACGCGAAATGTGGGCCCAACTCCTAATGGCAAGTATGACATCTCTTTAACAGGCATGCTGGTTTACCTACTCCGTCTAGCCTTGCAGACATATAAGTTGTTACTATTTGCTCTGCAAGTGACAGCCTCTCCACCAGATGCCAAGAGAGACAAGGCCTAGTGCAGGGGTGGGGAAAGTCAGGCTCGGGAGCAAAATGTGGCCCCCAGCAGGTTTTTATGTGGCTCCTGGATGTGGCTCCTGGGATCCGGTTATTACCTTCAACCACTGAAAAAACTGAGCTTAAGGTAAGAGAGAAGCGATGAGCAGAGGGGACAGTCATGCCACAAATTCAGGATCTGAGCCCTCTTTTTCTTGATTTCCCCCCCGCCAACTTGCAGACGGCCCTCAGAGCTCGTCCATATCTTCAAAGTGGCATCCGGGATGGAAAAGGTTCCCCACCCCTGGCCTAACATGAAGCCAAGAGAATAGGCAAACTCAACCAGCTTCCGTCAGGAAGGCCGCGTTGGTGTTGCTGGCAGCAAAACTGGGGCTGTGGGAAATCACTGGGAATGCATTCCTGACAATACTCAGCCCTGGGGCTCAGCACCATGTCAGATGCCAAAAACGAGGGCTTCAGTGGGACTTGGATGTGATTGGTTTATAAGGAGAGCTCAACGGCATGATCCTTGGGGCATTGCATGCCGGCGCTAGCTCTTAGCATTCCCGTTCGCTTGGAGGGTCCCGTTCAGCTGGGATCAGAGAACCTGGCTGGTTGTATACAGCGCGCTGCGGAATCAGGACAAGGCGCAGCACCCGCCATGCCCTCTCCCCCTTTCTGGTTTCCAAACCTGTCAGTCTTCCTGCCCTGTCTGTGGGCGCCTTCCCATGCTAGCCGAGAGCTGTAATTACTTCACACCTTCTTATCAGAGGCTGGAAATTAGGTTTCCCTGTAGCTCTTGGCTTTTATAGCTGCTTTGCTGCTGTAAATCTGTCTCCACTGTGGATGCCTCATTTAGACCCATTTCTTGCCAGCGAGATGGAGTTTATTTAACTCTAATTGACTCCAGTTCCAAGGAGTTCTCGCCATCCCCTTCTAATCAGAGTTGAGACTCTCAGCCTGATAAAAGAACACCGGCTGTTGGCTATATCCGCAACCATCCAGAGTCACGCCACTCACTTCGACGGCGTTTACACCTAAGTGGAGGATCTGGCCAATCATTTCCTGCTTCAACGATTTCATTAAGCTGGACTGTAAAATGGCTTGCTTCTGATGAGAAATTTTGACTGCATTTTGAGCTTGGAAAAAATACATCACCCATTTTATCCTAGGAGTGTAAAGTGACTTTGGTTCCCATAATAACGTTGCATGGATGGAAGAGGCAGCCGGAGTTGCTGAAGGAGAGTGTGTACAAGGCTTCCTACTAATAATAATTTCTACAGCACATGCAGAACTTTACAATCACAGATTTTCAGAGACAGGTCCCTGCTCCATTGGCTTACAATCTAAGATGGACAAGCATGAGGGTTCCCCACACAGATATTTGTTCCACACACAGTTGGGGAACTGGGGCTGAGAGGTTGTGATTTGCTCCAGGCCCCACAGTGAGTTCATTAATGAAAGCAGGATTTGAACCCTGGTTTCCCAGATTTCAGTGTAGTAGCTTTTCCACTCCCCCACACTGGCTCTCAGCCAGAAAAAGCTCCATTGGAAGGGATGTTGAGGGTCACCTAGACTCCTGTCCTGTAACATGAACCTATGATTTCTAGGCCTTCCCTCGGTAGCAAGGCAGACCAGTTCCTTGCCGTCTTGGTGGTAGAGCTTTATATATTTGAAGATATTTGTCTCCCCTTAATCTCCTCTTTGCTAGGCTACTCACACCTTATTTCTAGTGCTTATTCATTCACTCACTGAATAAGCATTGAGCAGGGAGTTATGTTTCTATTACTCCCTTCCTGTATCTCCTGACAGACCCCACCCTCCCTTCCCCTTTGAATTGCTTATCCCCCCTGCTCTCGCTTTCAGTTACTGGGCTTCATTTGTCACCCTTCCCACCCCTGTGACATGATATACAGTCACTGTACTTTGCTCAGATCTTCGGTTCTGATTCCTGGTTGCCTGAGGAAGGACCCTGTGCGGCCAGAAACCTTGCCCATTTCCACCAAGAAGAGTTGGCCCAATAAAAGTGATCATTCCAACTACTTTCTCACGGGGGACCAATACAGCGACCACAATCTCTCGGTTCTACTCAGCGTACCTAGCTCCTTCAACCATTCCGCCTAAGACTTGCTTCTCCAAGCCTTTATCGTCTTTGCTCCAGTTTCCCAATGTCCTTAAAACAAGTCTCCCCAAACCAGGCCCAACCAGCGCCAAGAGAGTGGAATTATGACTCCTGCTGACTTGGAAACAAAGTTCCTATTAATTAGGTATTTGTTATGGTCATGGCAGTTGCCAGTGCCAAAATAAGCTTACAACTACTAATTAGAGCAGCCTAGACTTGTAACATCCTATGGGTCTCAAACCCCCAACCCTACTGGGTTGTGAGCGCTGCCTCAGCCCCTGTCACCACTGCCTTGGCCTAGCTATTATGCACTGTCCTAACAATGGGGTGTTCTGTGTTTCCCCCAGCCCTTTGCTCGACCCACACCCTTCCCAGCTGTTTCCCATGCACTCCAGCCCCGCCTCCGAGCTTCCTGATTGGGCACCAGCAAGCATAAAAGGCAGGTGCTTCTACTAGGGGGGGACAATGCTGTCATGGCTGTTGTTTTGGCCTGCATGTCTTCCCTGTAGCTGGGCTTGTCTCTGTTCCCTTCCTCCCTTGGGCTCCAGTTTCCTTTATTCTAGTCTTTGTTTCCAGCTCCCCTGCCCCTGCTGTTAGTATCCTGGCTCCCTTGGGCTTTGGCTTCCTCCCTGCCTGGTCCCTTTATCCTTGGCCTGCTGATTCCCTATTAGATGAAATACCAGGTGAAATTGAATGTGGACAAGTGCAAAGTGATGCCCATAGGGAAAAGCAATTCACCCTTTACGTACATGATGCTGGGTTCTAAATTAGAAGTTATCACTCAGGAGAAGGACCTTGAAGTCATTGTGGACAATACATTGAAATCTGCAGCTCAGTGTGTGGCAGTGACCATCAAAAAAGCAAACAGAACTTTAGGAATTATTCAGAAAGGGATAGAGAAAGCTGAAAATATTGTAATTGTCATGGAGGAACATAGGGTCACACACGTGTAACATGGGTCTACATGTAGACTACAAGTCTGGTAAATATGTAAAGCAAAAGGTTCCATATGTATGTAATGTTACAATTGAGAACTGTAAAACCCAAATCAGGGCTATGACACGTGACCAAGTTCCATGAAATGGAAAGACAGTTTGTTGATTCGTCCCACACGGATGGATGGCCACAGACATTTATATGCTAATGCAGGTAGCCATTGCCTACGTGCAAGAGACACAGAAAAGCTGATAAAAGAACAAAGGGAATTCTAGAAGCCTCAAGAAGATACAAGGAGTTTCCTCCTGGGGATATAAGGAGTTGTACCCCAGAGGGGGCAGTGACTATCAGAAACTCACTCTGCATCTTGCAGCCAGCAAGGCTGGAAACCATGAACTGAGAGACAGGACTTTGCTTTCTAGCAACTCTAAGTCTGGAGACCCAGTCACTTACACCAAGGACTGAGAAGAACTTATGGGCCTTTGCAGGGTAAGATGCTTATTTAGGAACTCAAACAGTATAGGTTAGGAATGCGTTATATTTACCTTTGATTTCTAGTAACCACTCTGTATCAACAATCTTGCTTATGTAAAAAAAACAACTTCTTATCTTTATGAAGAAGTGTCTGTGTCTAACATTGGAACACAAGTGAGCAACAAGAGCCCTCAAGCTCTTGCGAACCCAGAGAGTAAAGAGTCTGTAAACGGGAAGGATCGGGCCCTTGAGTGACAAGGGGTTGTCCCTGTGGCAGGCTTGAATCAGGCAGAGAGAGAAAACTGATCCAAGTGGGCTGTACGCGAGGGAAACTGAGGCACTCAAACCCGGTAAAGTGGGGGTGCGGACCCTCCAACCCGTGACAGTAATGTCTCTAGATCTATGGTGTGACTGTACCTGGAATAGTGTGTGCAGTTCTGGTCACCCCATCTCTTTAGATTGCGAGCTCTCGGGCAGGGACCGTGTGTATTTTATTTTCTGTAAAGCGCCAGGTACATCACTGGTGCTATATAAAAGCTTATAATAATAATAATAATAATTAATAATAATTAATAAAAAAGACATAGCTGAACTAGAAAAGGTACGAGGATGATAAAGGATCTGGAACGGCTTCTGTATGAGGCGGAGAGGCTGGATAGGTTGGGGCTTTTCAGCTCGGAGACGAGACGGCTGAGAGGGGATAGGATACGTTTATATTGGTGCAGAACATTTAAACAGGGAATGGTGATTTACCCTCTCTAACAGCGCTAGAACAAGGGGACGCTGCGTGCAATTAATTGGCAGCAGATTTAAAACAAATGAGAGAGTATTTTTTCACTCAGCGCACAATTAACTTGTGGAATTTACTGCCAGAGGAAATGGTCACGGCCGGTTGTGCAGCTAGTTTTAAAAGGGGATTGGATAAGTTCTTGACGAATAGGTCTATGAATGGCTCTTAGCCAAGTAGATTAGGGGACGTAAACTCTTACTGTTGGGGGCTGAAAGAACAGGGAATGGATTACCCCACTGTGACCTGTCGGGTACTTCTCCCAAGAGACAGAGATTGGCCGCGGTTGGAGACAGGATGCTGGGCTGGAAGGACCATTGAGCTGACCCGGTGGGGCACTACTTCTAGAATCATAGTGTTGGAAGGTAACTCAGAGCTCATCTAGTCTAGCCCACTGGTGAGTGCAGGAAATCCACAGCGACAGCAATCCTGACAGATGCTGCCCGGCCTCTGTTTGAAAACCCCCAGCAAAGGAGACCCCACCCCCACCCTAGGCAGTGTCTGTGCCACTGACGAACAGCTCTCACCATTAGGAAGTTCTTCCTAATGTTTAACTGAAACCTGCTTTCATGTCATTTGAGCCCATGGGTTCTGGTCCTGCCTTCAGGGGCAACAGAGAACAAGTCTTTTCCATCCTCTCTGTGACAGCCCTTCAGATAGTTGAAGACGGCTCGTGTGTCTCCCCACAGTCTTCTCTTCTCCAGGCTAAACATACCCAGCTCCTTCAACCTTTCCTGGTAGGACTTGGATTCCAGACCCCTGACCCTCTTCGTTGCTTTCCTCTGAACCCGTTCCAGTTTGTCAGTGTCCTTCTTAAAGTGCGGTGCCCAGAACTGGACACAGGACTCCAGCTGAGCTCTGACCAGCACAGAATAGAGTGGAACTATGACTTCTTGTGACCTGGACGCTACGCTTCTGTTAATGCAGCTTAAAATTGCATTAGCCTTTTTAGCAGCTGCATCACCCTGCTGACTCATGTTCAGTTTGTGATCAACTACAACCCAGATCCTTCTCTCATGTCCTGCTGCCGAGCCAGGGATCCCCACGTGCTGTATATGTGCATTTGATTTTTCTTACCTAAATGACTTTACGTTTATCTCTGTTGAGCTTCATTTTGTTAGTTTCAGCCCAGCTTTCCAACTTATCAAGATCATTTTTATTTTATTGGGTAGGAATCAGTTCCCAATTTCAACCAGATTCAGGTCCCCGATGTCCCGGAATATCCTGGAATTTCAACTTCCAGTCCCAGAAAATCAACTTCTGGTTCTGATTTTTCAGTTTTCTGTCCAAGTTTTCAGTCAGTAACCAGAAAATCAGTAAATCAGTACCAGAAATTACCAAATGTTGGGGTACTTGATCAGTGATGGGGCAGCCCGTTGAATCCCCAGCATGGTACTCAAAAATACAAGTATTATGCATGGGTACTAAATTAGCTCTAGCTTTCAGCTTTAGCCCTGAGTGTTTGGTTTTCTGTCCCAATTCACCAATCGGTAACTGGAAAATTGGTAAATCAGTAATGAAAACAGCTGATTTTTTGGGTACAAATGCAGGCATTACGTGCAGGTTAGGTACTAAATTAGGGACCTGTTTCAGCTCTAGGTGTGATCCTCTGGTGGGATAACATGCTAACAGTTAGCGTGCCAAAAGTCCTGTGGACATGAATGGTACTCGTGCCCATACTTATTGCTAGTACATGTCATCGGACCACCTGCAGAGGAGGTTGCAGTCTCTTATAAGAACAAGGTCAGTGCCAGACTGGGTCGGACCAGCGGTCCATCAAGCCCAACATCCTGTCTCTGACAGTGGCCTATTTCTTGATACCTGATAGACTTTGAGTGCTTTCGTTGGCCTCTGGGGTTACAGATCCTATTTGAATCTCAAAATAGGATCTCGCAAGCAAGAATTTGAGAACCACGGGTGTGTTGCCTTGATCAAGGCTAGGGCTGAACCGACTAGTAATATTTTTATTCGTGAGTATTTCTGAGTTTCTGAGAACTGGCTCTGAATGTTCAGTTTCGCTACTCAGTAAAATACTCGCGAAGTATATCGGAGTGCCAAGTATTTTCCAAGTATGGAGTACCCTTATATAGGTGCGGGAAAAGCTCTGTATGTTGCTAATTTGAGGATTTTCCGAGTACCGGGTCGTTTCCTCGGTTACTCGGTACGCGGTAAAACCAAGTCCAATACTGAGATAGTTGGTTAAAAAAACAAATAATTTTGAATACTGAGATTCCGCACTAATCAAGGCCATAGCTATCCTAGAGACAGGGGGTGCCACTGCCGGGCCCAAAAATCAGGGGGAAGGGGCATACCCCAGTCAATGAGAGGGTGGTGGTGGGGCCTATTAAATCTTCTGCACAAGGGCCTGTTCCAAGTCGCTAAGCCTCTGGCCTTGATTCTCACAAACATTCCCAAACGCTCCCAACCAAAGCCTCATTTCCTTTTACTCGGCAACATTCTTCCACTTATGCATCGTTTTCTTGAGAAGACTATTGGGCTGCAGAGCGTTAAGTATTTTGGACACTTGTTAACGTCTCTCCCCAAGGCTCCATTGCTAAGATTTGTTTTCAGACAAGAAGAACAGCTTTTCACACTCTTCTGAACAGCTGGACCAAAATATAATTAACTGTTCATTGATTTGCTGACAGTTGGCAGCGCCATTTCACGCCAAAAGATCAGATTTATAATGATTCGGGCTCATAAATAGCAGGTAACGTGTGATGAGGAGGGCAGGGGGAACTCAGACACTGGAGTCCCTGACTAAGTGGGATTAAGAGCCAGTTTCACTTGGCATTGTAAATATTCATTTTGAGGAAAGTACTCTCGTCTCCCACCCCCATCTCCCAGGAATGAAACTTCATAAAGCATCCTGTTGACAGATTGTGGGATTGCCATGAGATTCACAACCAGTGAAAACTGAAAGACACTGGTTTTATGATCAGTTGGGGAGAACATCTGTCCCAAGTATTTGCTTGGGCAGAATGATTATCCCAATCAAACAGGAAAAATAACCTCCTTCATTGAAAGCAACTGAATAGAGACTTAAATGCCAAAACATAGCGACATCTGACATTCTGCAGCCAGGGAATGGCCTCCTGCCCATTGCTGCTAGAGCTGCCCAGGTTCTGCTCTCGATTACACCAGCACAACTCTGCCATGGTGATAGGCTTTTCCACCTACAGCTGTAACTCTTTCACATAGAGTAGGGAACCATTTTTTTCCCTCTGGAAGCCACAGTGGTGATTTAAAAGTGGTCAGTGAGTCTTACACCCCAATCCAGTAGTGAGCCCTCCCAGCAGTGAGCTCTGCAACTGCTGTATCGAGATCCCCTCGTGGTGAGCTCTCTGACTGCCATGCCAAGATCCCCCAGTAGTGAGATCTCCAACTGCTGCACAACGATCCCTCGGTGGTGAGTTCTCTGACTCCCGTATCGAGATCGCCCAGTGGTAAGCGCTCTGACTGCCGTATAGAGATCCCCCGGTGGTGAGCTCTCTGATTGTTGTATCAAGATCCCCCGATGGTGAGCACTCTGACTGCCGTATCGAGATCCCCCGGTGGTGAGCGCTCCGACTGCCGTATAGAGATCCCCCGGTGGTGAGCTCTCTGATTGTCGTATCAAGATCCCCCGGTGGTGAGCTCTCTGACTGCCATTCCAAGATCCCCCAGTAGTGAGATCTCCAGCTGCTGCACAACGATCCCCCGGTGGTGAGTTCTCCGACTGCTGTATCAAGATCCCCCGGTGGTGAGCTCTCTGACTGCCATATCGAGATCCCCCGGTGGTGAGCTCTCTGACTGCAGTATCGAGATCCCCCGGTGGTGAACTCTCTGACTGCCATGCCAAGATCCCCCAGTAGTGAGATCTCCAACTGCTGCACAACGATCCCCCGGTGGTGAGTTCTCCGACTGCCGTATCGAGATCCCCCGGTGGTGAGTTCTCCGACTGCCGTATCGAGATCCCCCGGTGGTGAGCTCTCTGACTGCCGTATCGAGATCCCCCGGTGGTGAGCTCTCTGACTGCCATATCGAGATCCCCCGGTGGTGAGCTCTCTGACTGCCGTATCGAGATCCCCCGGTGGTGAGCTCTCTGACTGCCGTATCGAGATCCCCCGGTGGTGAGCTCTCTGACTGCCGTATCGAGATCCCCCGGTGGTGAGCTCTCTGACTGCCGTATCGAGATCCCCCGGTGGTGAGCTCTCTGACTGCCGTATCGAGATCCCCCGGTGGTGAGCTCTCTGACTGCCGTATCGAGATCCCCCGGTGGTGAGCTCTCTGACTGCCGTATCGAGATCCCCCGGTGGTGAGCTCTCTGACTGCCGTATCGAGATCCCCCGGTGGTGAGCTCTCTGACTGCCGTATCGAGATCCCCCGGTGGTGAGCTCTCTGACTGCCGTATCGAGATCCCCCGGTGGTGAGCTCTCTGACTGCCGTATCGAGATCCCCCGGTGGTGAGCTCTCTGACTGCCGTATCGAGATCCCCCGGTGGTGAGCGCTCTGACTGCTGTATCGAGATCCCCTGGTGGTGAGCGCTCTGACTGCCACACCCAGATCCCCCGGTAGTGAGTGGTCTGACTGCCACACCCAGATCCCCCGATAGTGAGCACTCTGACTGCCACACCCAGATCCCCTGGTAGTGAGCACTCCGACTGCCACACTGAGATTTCACAGTGGTGAGCTCTCCGACTGCTACACCAAGATCCCCTGGTAGCAACATCTATAACTGCTGTACTGAGAACCCCCAGTGGTGAGCTCTCCAACTCCAGTTTCAAGATTTCTCAGCAATGAGCTCTCCCAACTGCCACACTGAGATCTCCTGGCATCAAGCTCTTCAGCTGCCACCTTGAGTTGCAATTTTGTCTGGCCACTGTGCAGACAAGTTTTTTTGCATGCCCATCTATGCAACATTGGCTAGTTTCCTATTCGAGGCCGTCTATGAGAATATGACTGTTAATTTAAGAATTTAATAACCAAGTTTGGTGGGTGTTGGCCAAGACCAGGCTGGGAGATGGTTCTCTCATGGAGACAAGGAGTCTACCAAACCAACTGCCTGAAGAGTGGGATACTAATGAGTGACAGCCTGGCCAGTGAGTGTATGGTGGGGCATGTTACCAATGAATGGAGTCCCACAAGTGGCGGATGCGTCCAGCTAACAGGCAAGACCTGCCATGAGCCAGGAGGGGCTGACCCAAGAATGAAGGCCTGTTGAATGAATCCGCCAAGCATTGATTCAGGGCAACCACTCATAAGAGAAATGCCAGGCTGGCTCATACCAATTTACTTGTGACATGTGTTGCCAGAGGGGGCGGTCGGAGCTGGTAGCGTCGCTGGGTTTAAACAAGAACTGGATTGGTCCATTAATGACTATTAGCCAAGTAGGTTGGGGGACATAATGTAACAGAGCGGACGGGTCAGAGCTCAGAGCAAGCCGAGCGAAGGGCTCCAGAGCAGGACAGACCTAGTAACAGACAGAGGGGCTAAGGGCAGGGGAAGGGAGACCTCTCAGCTGCTACAAGTCCCAACTCAGGGAGAGTAAAGTTTATCATTGAGGTCCTAGGGAAAACAAGGAATCTAATAGCAGGAGTATGGGGATCTAGGGATCTGAATAACTGAAGAACAAGGTCAAGGCAACTGAGTGGAGGCCAAGAGGTGCATGGTTGGACAAGGGAGAGCCAGAACCCAGGAACTAGGAGCCAGAACGAAAGCTAGGAACCAGAAGCCAGAGCTAGAATCCAGGAAAGGAGAGAGAGAAGATCAGTGGAGCAGACTAGAGCCAGCATCCAAGCAGAGGGGAATGGAGCAGGAACCGGGAGACAAGGAGTCAGAGCCACACATACCTCCCTGTTGCTACCAGTATGCCTTTATACTGCTGGCGGCCAACCGAGATGCTGGGAGTTGGGGCACAGAGGTGATGGAGAGGAGGAGACGCAGGGTCAACTCAGAGCTAAGCAGGCATGCCAAGGGGAGCAAGTCCAAGGAAGAGGCAGACCTAGGCAGTGGTGCCCACAGTCGGTGAGTGCTCCTGAGGCCAGGAGGGGTTCAAGGCCAGGACCTTACCCATAACCTCTGACTGTTGAGAGCGAGGAGGGAATGGATCACTCCATTTTGATCTGCTGGGGACTTCTCCAAAGCGACTGAGAATGGCCGCTGTTGGAGACAGGATGCTGGGCTGGATAAGCCATTGTTCTGACTCTATTGGGCACTTCTCACGTTCTTACAATGGTCCAGATAACCAAAGAGCCAGCAACAGATGCTCAGGAGAACCTGACTGGGTACATCAAGGTGAACCAAGTCTTCTTTCTTTCTTGTCTAATCGCACTAACTCATGAGTAATCCCCACTGGAATCAATGGGACTTACTCGAGGGAGGGAGGGTTGGGGCTTGAGGTTTTACCCTGATAGCTCTCTTGAGTTAGCTATCTCAGTGTGAAGGCCAAGAGTATTTCCGCAGGGCAGAAATAAGAGCTAAGTACCCAGTCTAGCAACTTGGACTCCAGTGGGGTGGATTTCTTATTTTGTGAAATGCCATTAAAAAGACATTACCTTCTTCTTCCAGGCCAACGCTTCAGAGAAACCAATAGCCTAATTGTGTTACACATTGTGTTTCACATTGCTGCTTCTCCTGTTGTCATCCAAAAGCCTCTTTAACTTGCTGAATTTCCTCGTGTTATGAAACTGCCAGCTTCGTTCATTCTTTTTTTAACTTGCTTTCTTCACATCAAAGCCAAGGCAAATAAAACAAATAAATTGTTCAATGAACAAAATGATTATGGAATGGGGTATTCCCCCTCCTCCCCCTGCCCGCCCCTGGAGTAGTAAAGATTTCCAATTCCCTAGCAGAACTGTCTTAGATCATGAATTGTTACTGGACCCCAGTGTCAGAAGGTAAACACAGTTGCTTGATAAGTCAGGTTGACTGCGCCTTTCTGCTCCATGTCTCCTGCCTGTCTGCTTGTGTTTTGTTAAGATTAGCTGTTCTTAGTTCATGGGGAGTAGCCAGGGAATGCATTCTGTAGACACAGATCAGTTTGTAACCTCCCGCCCCGTTAGCGCTGCTGCCCCTGCTTGCTAATGGGGAGCCGCGGTTCATAACTCTGAGGTCAGTCAGTACTCGTAAGTGTCCTCCGTACACAAACAAACGAAGGCCGCGTAACTGCAACATAAGCAAACAGTAAAAAAACATTAACCGCCTGGTTGTTCCAGCAAAAGAGAGAGAGAGAGAGCAGAAAACCCCTGCTCCCAGGAACATTACTTGACGGGTCCTTTTCCTCGGTAAGAGGAAGTACCCATGTGGCAGATGACAACACTAGGGCCATCACTGACACAAATGTTTAAGGAACACTTATGAAAAATACATGTTAAAAGGGCCTGTATTGGCGCCATAGGCCTGCGCCTTAGGTGCCAATACAGGCCCTGCAACATGTATTTTTCATAAATGTTCCTTAAAAATGTGTGTCGGTGGCCACCTTAGGCAACATGCATCCTACAGGAAATGGCTGCAAAGCATCCAAGGCTCTTGGGGATCAGGGTCACACCCCATCACGACGGCAGGGGGATGACACCCACAACCACTCAGAGAGGGAGGCTGCACAATCTGGGAGTTCCCATAGGAAACCAGGCGGGGAAAGGTCTTTGTTACTTTGGTTTAGCTCGTCTCCTCAATTTGGTTTTTTGAACCTCATTTGCTAACACTTGCTGCCCCCTCATTTTTGGATGGAAGACGGCAGGGCCAAGAGATGGAGGCAAAGTTGTTCAGCTGTTCTCTTCTATCAAGCCAGCTGCTGTTGGTGAGAGCACGCAGAGACGGTCGGACTACACAGAGACCTTCCTTAGTCTGTAAGGGGTCAGTATTGCAGGTGAAGTGTATCTGAGCAATCCCTTGGGAGGAGGTGGTGGTTTTTCCCCCCCCCTTCATTGCTCTTAAATTTCTTGAGCTATTTTTCTACCAAACACTAGGGCTGTAGCGGAATATCGCAGCGGTAGCTATTTCCGGCGGAAACAGTGTTTCCGCAATTAGTGGAACGGCATGGCTTATTTAATTCCGCAACTTAGTGGAATCGTGGAAACATGACATTTCCGCTATTTCCGCAATTCCGCCAGCGCCAAAAAATAGCGGAACAGCGGTTTTCCGCGATTTCCGCAATTATTCCGCAATATTTCCGCAATTCCGCAATTTGCAGAATTCCAGCGGAATTAACGGAATATCCGCAGAAAAGTCGCGGTGTGGCGCGGGCAGTTCCGAAATGGCAGAACGGAATCGCGGCGCGGTAACAGCTGCTGCCGCATCAGCCCTACCAAACACCAGGACTAGGTGTAAACAACCAACCCTTTCTCTTTATACATTGCTAGAGGGTTATGAAGCTCAAATCTTTATTAATCCCATGGTTTTTGATAGCCAGTGGGTAGGGCTGAAGACAAAAAACTTTACCTGGTTCCGATTCCAATGGAACTGGGCATTTTGTTTGGTCCGATTGGAACTCGGACTGAAAATCAACAGAAAACCATTCTGTGAATGTGCAAAATGGCCCCCATGCGTCTCCCACGTGCAAAATGGTTTGGTCGGAATTCCAACCAAAATATTATTTCAGTCCGAATTCCGACCGGGAACTTTAATAAACTATTCTGATTTGGTGGAGAAGTCAGCAAAATGGGAATGGCATATTCAAACCAACCCTAGCCAATAGTTATGAATTTCTGTTCCCAGAGCCATCTTTTCAAGATACCATACAGGCTCCCTTTCAGGAATGGAATGGTCACTCATTCTGGCAGAAGTTTGATTAGCTAGCCTTGGCCAGAAACTATTTTTCTGTGAAAGTCCAACCCACAACCACACCCTCTCTAGACTTGGACGGGAAGGTAGTTAATTCTCAGGCTGCTCAATGTTGTGGGAATCGCTGCACAAACTAGCTGTCTTTGCATACTGGAAAGAAGCTGCTACGGTAATCTCTACGTTTGTAGAGTGCCAAGTGAAAGCACACTCATCCTCATTAAGTGTATTGTTCCTGGGCTATGTTAATTGTAGCTTTGAAGCTGAGTAATCCAGATTTTCTGAGAGGCTCAATGGGAGGTTAATTAAAGGAGAGGTTTCTTGCAAGGGGTAAGGAAGATGTTCTCCTGGGACAGAGGAAGAGCCACAGAAACAGCTTTCTCTCTGCTCTGCAATTGAACGTAGACTTAGTAATGAGTTATTAATAAATCCTGCCTCAGAAGATCTGAGGGAATCCGAGTTCAGACCTGGGCATTTGCCCACGGGGGGCAGGCAGCTGGAGTAGCAGGGGGCAGAGGATAGTATTAGAAGGGCTCTGTACAATATGGCAGCCAGCAACTGAGCCGACAGCTCTTAGAGCAGAATGCCCAAGCAGACTTATGTCTCCAAGTAGATATTGCGTGCCTCATCAAAGGCAATGGAAAGAGCGTCAGTGGTCAGGCACAGAAAGAGGAGCTCCAGCTCTTTCTTGTGGTAGAAATGTACCAGCTGGGTGGTGTTACTAGTGGAAAAGAGGTTGTTCTTGCCATTAATGGCAAGGAAGGACCCAATGGATCTGGCTTCCGTTTCTGGCTCTGTCATAGACTTTCCATGTGACTTTTGCCAAGTCATTGAATCTCCTTGGGCCTCACATCTCCATCTGTACAATGGGAGAGGAGAACAGCTCCCTACTTGCATACTTGGCCAACCGTGTCTCTTGACAGCCTGCCCAGTCCTCAAGGTGATCTTCTGGTGCAAGGCTCATTGAGGTACATGAGATTGTGCTGGCAGAGCACTTTGAGAAGCGCAGAACAAGGACTGCCTGGGTCTCTTAACCTATGTTCCTAGTGAAACAACAGGGCTTCAGTCTAAGCTGGGGATGAGGTGCAGGATCATAAGAACATAAGAAGTGCCATCCTGTTTGAAGCTAGTTATGGTGCTGGCTTTCATTGTCTCCTCTGGCAACTAGTTCCACAACTGTATTGTACACTGCATGAAAAACTACTTCCTTTTGTTTGTTTTAAATCTGCCGTCATTTAACTTCAGAGAGTGTCCCCTTGCTCTCTTATTGTGAGAAAGGGTAAACAATAGTTCCCTATTGACTTTCTCCGTGCCACTCATGATTTTATAAACTTCTATCATATTCCCCCCCCTTAATCGCCTCTTCTCCAAGCTAAGCAGCCCCAACGTGTCGATCCTCTCTCTCCTCATATGGAATTCAATCCATCCCTTCTATCATCCTTGTTGCCTTTCTCTGAATTTTCCAGTTCCATTGTATCTTTCCCGAGATGGGGCAACCAGAACTGCACACAATATTCAAGGTGGGGTCGTACCAAACATTTATACAGCGGCATGATGATACTTTCCCTTGTATTCTCTATTCCTTTTGCAATAATGCCTAGCCTTCGGTTTGCCTTTTTGGCTGCTGCCGCACACTCAGCCCATGTCTTCAAGGAACTATCCACAATGACACCAAGATCTTTCTCCTGAGCGGTTACACCCAGATCAGAACTGAGCGTCGTGTATGTAACGGGAGAATTATTTTTCCCTATGTGCATCACCTTACACTCATCAACATTGAATTTCATTTGCCATTTTATTGCCCATTCACCTAGTCATGCAAGATCCCTCCATAGTTCCTCGCAGTCTGCCTGTGTCAATTTGGCATCATCTACAAATTTAGCCACCTCACTCTTTACCCTTTTTCCATGCCTTCTCTTTGCTGACGCCATGTTAGTTTTTACCCATCAAATCATGCTTGTCAGTATGCCTAGTAATTCTGTTTTTAGCAATGGTCTCCACTAGTTTGCCCTGTACTGATGTCAGGCTTACCAGTCTCTAGTTTCCAAGGTCACCTCTGGAGCCTTTGTTAAAATTTGGGTTACATTTAACATCCAATTCCCTGGCAGAGAGGAGGATTTTAGCAATAAGTTACATATTACTGATAGTAGTTCAAGCAATTTTAAATTTGAGTTCTTTCAGTACCCTTGGATGAATACCATCAGGCACGGTTGACTTGCTACTGTTTAAATTATCGATATACAATAAAACCTCTTCAGGCGTGATGCTAATTTCAGATAATTCCTCAGATTCCTCACCAACAAAAAAATAGTTCTGGTGTCACTAGGAGCAACTGGGATACAAATAAAATGATTAGCAAGTTTAAGAAAATGAGAAAATCTGTGTTAACTATTTGGCTAAGGGTTCCTGTTTTTAATGCCTGATGTAGCAACATAGGCTGATTGTGAAGTCCAGAGGGTATGATACAATTCATCTTGTTAAAAGAGGTAGCTTAAGTAATCTCTGAGCCACTGACCTTCATCTTCAAGAACTCATGGAAGACAGGCAAGGTCTCTGAGGACTACAGAAGGGCAAATATAGTTAGTTCCTGTTTTCAAGAAGAGGCGCAGGTGGAAATGCCCCCGCGAACTAGAGACTGGTCATCTTGACTTCAATACCAGGTGAAACCCTAAAACAAAAAACAGATTTGCAGGCATCTGGGGGAGGGTGAAATGTTAAGAAGTAGTCAACATGGATCTGCCATGATGTGTCAAGCCCAGATGGGGAAGATGAATTCAACAGCCACTCAACCAACCCTAAGCAAGGGCTACAGGAAAAAGAGAGAAACATTTCTCCAAGCAACTGTGATATTTGCAACCAGGGAACGACTGTCTCCTCCTCGCAGGATAATGACAAGTTCAAGTTCTTCAGCACATGCCATTTGAACTGCTGTCAAATGTCAATGACAGGCTAACAGACTAGTGCTTGTCTCCGGTTTGCTTGACAAAATGATTCCAGCATGTCATACTCATCTAATAAAGTGCGCTCTCTGCTCTTGCTTCTGCTTGTTAGCTAGTTTCAAAGGGCAAGTGTCTTGCTGTCCAAATGCGAATACAAAGCACTTGGATTCCCAGCCCCCATTTTTTCAAGTATTTATTAACCACATTTTGTTTTTAACATTTGTGTAAAAATTTAATTTGCTAGCATGGCACCAAGGTAAGGTACGACAAAAAGAGATGTGTACTGCAGACAGATCCAGATTCCTTAGACGACAGGCTCACTCTCTAAATACCACCACATTCACCCCTTACGTTAAGACCTACTGCTGTAATATTTGCCACGTCAAAGAAGATGGTGCGAGTGGTACGACACGCATCATTTTTTTGAATTTCCCGCTACTCAAAATGCATGAGGCAGGGCCGGGAAATCCAACCCTTACAGTTCCGCATGTATATTGTCACCGCATAACCCTGCTGTGGGAATGACATCAATAGCGCGTGAATAGTTAGCCGCAGGTCTCCGAAGCTGCGAATGCTCACAGGTTCCAAACTCCGGGAGTGGTCCGCCGGGCGCCATCTTAGAAGCACAGAGTTCAAACAGAAGTGGTGGTAGAAAGGTGCCCGGAAACCTTCCTGCGTGCTCAGCAGCCTCAGCGCCATTCCAGAGCAGCAGCAACCTGACTGGCGGCAAGATTATAGAGGTACTTAACCTTGTCAATTGGCTCCAACGGTTGCAGAAAAGTTTGAAAATGTGCCTTCAGTTCAGCCTCCAGCCTCAGAAATCAAAAGGGAAATAAAAGCCAGCATGTGAATCAAACAAAAACAAAAAAAACTTTGAATTTTTTTAAGCCAGTCGCATAATTTGGGGGCCATATGATTTATGGGCTTATGGATTTGGCACAGGGACATAATTGAGATTTCGCAAAACGGTCATCTCCTGATGTTAAATCACCCTCTCCCCTTCCCAAGCAGCACCCCCTTCCTTGCCTGCTACTTTGCGGCTCTGAAGGCGGCAGCAGCAGTCAGAGCGGGACGCACACCAACCCCGAAAAAAGAGTCCCCTTGACTTTATTCCCCTCCTTTCTTTGATTCTGTCCCTGGGCGGGCACTCCCTTCTCTTGCTGCTGCTGTCCTTTCTCCCCTCCTCCCCCTGCAGGCTGCTGTCCTGTGCCCAAATGGGAAGTTTGCTGGCCGGGATGAGGGGACGTGGGTGAGATTCCATAGGGGGCAGTCAGCAGTGGGAGCAGGAGAGGAGGAGGAGGCGGCACAAGTTTGTGCTGTTGTAACGGGTGTGGAATGTGGACAAGGGAAGAGGGACATTTTCCTCCCTTTTAGACTTCACCACAATAACGTTGTATAGGGGCATGATGAAAAGGCTCTCCTGTGCCCTTTCTGGTACGGTCCCCGCCCCCCATAGAGTGTAGGGATCTAAGGAGTCTTTGAAAGGGGTGTGGACCATCAGGAAAGAGTGGGAGATTCTCTTCTTTCAACCCCTTTCGGGCAGATAAATATTCTGGTCGCAGGCTTGCGTGCCTGAGGGCCACTTTGAAAATTAGTACAAGCTCCGTGGACGGTGTATGAGTTGGAGATGGGGTGCTTAAAGGATGTACTGGGGAGGGGGAGAGGGCATGGCAGATCATAGATCTATGCCATCGATACATTCTACATCCTTGGTTTCATGCCTTCCTCTCTGTTGCCTGTCCCCTGAGCATGTTCCTTCAGTGCTTGAGGGAATGGTCTGGATTCAGAGGCCAAATCAGGGAACTTGAAAGGTGCCAGATAAACACCAGTTGGATTTGGTCCACGGGCCAGGAGTTCCCTGTAGATCTGAAACATTATTCTCTTGCACTGAATCATTCCAGTCTATATGTTTTCTTCTTCTTCTTTGCAGAGCACCTTTTTAATATACATATGTGTAGGTCTGGTTTTTGTAGGGCTTCTGATCTCTTTCTGACCAGTTGCTGAAGGCAACGGCAGTAAGGGGAGTGCAGACTGGTGGAGTGGAAGAATAGGGCTTGATAAAATTAATCCTAGGATTAGGCTTGTAAAAATGTACATGGTACTGTTAAACCGCAGGGGAGGACATTATAAAGCAGTACAATTACAAGCAGCAAAAAGGATTGACATAATTTGTCCTGATATGAAGACGTTATTTACATACTACGTCGCTGTAACAATTGGCATCCTCAATTCCTAGGGCACAGTTAACTCTCCAGAGCACATGTTGTTACTATCTTTCCAAATAAGGGGTGATTTTCACATGTATACTGCTGTCTCATTACAGATTCCTTGAGGCCAGGAGAGGTAGACGAGGCACCCTTTCTTTACCTAATAAAAACTCGGTAGAAAGCGGCAGATGTGCAGAGCGCCACGACCGGAGTGCACGTTCAGGAGCACCACGTTGGAGGGATATGGAAACAAGGGTGTTCATAGAACTGTGACGTGAGGCTGGTGTACAAACACGGCTTGGATTGGATTACAGGGATGAGGCAGTATTCTAAGAGCTTGCAGTGGGAATGGCAGCTCAAGGTTTTCACCGACCACCCGAGCAGCTGAGGTCAAAGGCTAAATGGTTGCGGCGACAATATAAAAACGTGAAACAACCTAACAACAAATCAGGCAATAACAAGATAACCTGGGAGTTCGAGGAGATTCTAGGTAGGCACCTTTCTTCACTTCAGGGGTGGAGTTGTGTGTCCCATTGTTTGTGGGTCTGGACTACTTCACAGAGGAGGACTCCCACACGAAGAAGACGAGAGTAATGATACAGAATGTGAAACCCAGTCATCAGCTGAAATAGAGGAGAGTCCTGAGCCTGAAAGTGTTCTCCAAGTTGAATATCTTGAGCCTGACCCAGAAAATGCCAGTGATAATTGCTATGACAGTATGGGACATGTTGAAGAGAGCATGCTTCCCGATGAGCCAAGATCAAGTTCTGATCAGGGAGATGGAGTTATTCTGGACACTCCTGCACCCGCACCTTGAAAAGTTTCATCTCAGGAAGAGTCACTGACACCAGAAGGTAATACAGTGATGTATACTTACAGGTGGTGGATAGGATTCAGAAACACAGATAATGGTATAATTTAAGAAGTTTGGGATGATGATGATATGCTATAGGTGCGGTTACTATAACGCTCCTTTAAAAGGGGATGGTAAGGAAAAAAACATGTTGCAGGAATACATTGGTTCCAGTGCATCCCTGCATCAGGCATTTCTCATTCCTGTCGCCCTTTAAAGGGGCGGTATGGTCACACGAGCTATAGGGTGGCCGGTAGTGGTGGAACCCCGGGCCCATTACTGGTTACCGGATTTACCGGTTACCGGTTCCCCGAAAACCGGATTCCCGGTTTAAATCCGGTATACCGGTACCGGATTTATTTCATTGGTTTCAATGGGGCGCTGTGTCCCCATTGAAACCAATGAAATAAATTAAA
>QEPC01003503.1:1375677-1404126 GCA_003113815.1 Sphenodon punctatus | reverse complement strand
ATTTTTAAATGGCTGCAATGTAAAAAAACCGGTACCCCGAAATCCGGTACCGGGTCCGGATTACCGGGCCGAATCCGATAATGCCGGTACGCCCGATACCGGCATTATCGGATACCGGATTCTACCGGTTTCCCACCCCTAGTGCCCGGGTACGTAGGAGAAGCGGGAGAAGTGAACATATGAAGGAAGCATCTCTGTTTTAGAGTTTCAATGTGTTCATAATGCTTATCTTGCCACTGGTGATGATGTACACTAACTGGTTTATTACTTTTTGTAATTCTAGGTCTAACAGGAAGTCAAAGCACATCAGGAGGCCGCGGCCCTATGACAGCTTTAATGCGCATGAGAGAGCTCCAGAAGCACAAGAAAGAAAGCATCCCGGGTAAACATTGCTCGGGAAATTTCTGTCATGCATAAAGGCGGCCGAAACATTGTCATCAAATCTGAAAGAGATGCACTAAGGTATTATGCTGGCATTATGCAATCAGAGACAATCTGGGGAAGCAGCCCAGGTCTAGTGCAAATCCCTGGACAAAAGAAGATTGGAGGTAGCAGAGTGCTTTCTAATGAACAGCAACCGTCGCACTCTTGCGATGGAGAAAATTGGAGATGGAATGTCAAAGCAGGGTAAAAGGATGTGTGATGCTATGCAAGGCATAAGCATGGTATTGCCTGCTAAGAAAATTCAACATTTCCACAGATATGTGGTGTTCAATCATCTTCCATTGGTGCAGCGTCCACCAGTGGATGGCAACCCATGCTTGTTCCTGGTGCTGCTCCATTTGGAGTACAGCAAGGTGCCTGTAGTCTTGGGTCTACATGCGTGGTACCTTTGCCAACATCTGGTCTTGGTGCAGGAGCTCCTGCCAATTGGCAACCCTTGATGTAGCCCAATGGCTCACAGGTAAACACTCAGCACCGTAGCACTACTGTTGCCCCTAGTGACGCAGTAGCTCAAGTGTTAACAGTTGGTGGCGCTTCTAATTTGCAGCCTTTAACACAACCAAACGTTACTCAGGTGAACACAGAGTGTATTAGCACCTGTGTTGCAAGCACCAGCTCAAGGGGCAGCTCCTGGTGTTGGATCATCCAACATGCAACCATTGCTTCAGCCAAGTGTCACACAGGCATACATGTGTAGTACCACATGTGCTGTTAACACAAGTGGTACACCTGCAAAAGCAACTTCTTCTGTTGCAGGATATGGAAATAATGTGCACAACCAATTGGGCTCTAATGTAGCAGCGGTTGTCTTGATCATATTTCCTCAGTTGCACCTTCAAGCAGCAAGCGACCCGTACAGTTTGCACAAAAAGCTGTACCACAACCAGGAAAGGGGGTAGTTACTAGAAAGAAAAAGCTGATTACGCCTAGATGAATCTAAAATAAACTAGGGGGTATAAAATCTCCTTCAGAGCTGTATAATACACCAAGTTTGTTGAGTATCTGATTACATTCTCTATTAATCATTGTTGCCTTTTGGAAACCTAAATGACAACCTTGCCCGTTGCCATGTTATTGTTTGGTTGTATCTGAAGTTAGCAAGATTTATAGGAAATTACACATCACGTGTGTTCAGATTAGCCATCAGGGACTAGAAAGATTGTGTATGTTTGTCATGAAAGTTTCATGAAAATCCAAGACCGTTATAGATGTTTTAGCAGAGTAAGTTAAAAATTTGTTTCTACCAAGGCACAAAGGAGGTTACTATTATAAAGAAATTAATATATGCAGAGAAGGGTATGATCTAGCTGAATTATTTTTTACAAAAATATTTCCTACATACAATGCCATAACAGGCTAATTCATGACCATCAATATTTAATATATTTTTGTGAAACATATCTTTGTTCGATAGAAGTCACAGTGGATAAATATTATTAAAACAAAGAGACAGCTTAATATCTGTTTGGTTTACCACTATACTTAAACAGTTCTTAAACAGAACAGTAACTTTTTGCAAAGTTGCACATATTTTTGAAAACGTTAAAATACATGCGGCTGAATAAGGTTACCATACATTGTGGTACGTGTTATGTTTGATTGCAGTCTATGCTTGCTTGCTGATTAGAAAGCTTATTAAGCAAGCAGTGTTGTGCTATTAGTACTCTGTCATTGACAGTTCTTTAGTAAAGGGAAAAAAATTACAACACTGATGCATATCAAAGAGGCATAAACAGTTTGTTGCCACCATGACACATAATTTATTTTTTGACTTGAATGTCAACTGTAATACAATCAGCATTTCAAACTATGATTGTGTCCTAATGGAATGCTCATGAATAACAAAGATATTGGATGAAACCTTTGTTGAACAAAAAAGTACCTACAAGGACATGAAGTTAACACCTGGAACAACAAAAACACTCTCATTTGCACTGTCTGCTTTCCATTATCATTATTGGTTAACGCACATTCTCTGAATGTCATGGCTACAAAACCAGTAGAAAATTTGTAGAAAATTTTATTCTACAAATGGCTTTTCTTTTTAAGGCATGTTGTGATGGATCCTGTGAATGTGGTCAGTTGCAACATATGCTTTTATCCAGAAATGTGTTTTGAATTTCACACCTTTTTTGGGGTGTGACCATCATTAATTATCATATAGCTGGGGTACGTTATCTTGAGGTGCACGAAGGCACTCTATAAAGGCAGAGTAAGTGTTGCACACTTCATCCCCCTTTCTCTTAACAGCATTTGGAATCTTTCCTACAGTTGGTAGAGGAATATCAGGATGTTCAGAGCCATCCTCAAACTCTGGAGGACCCCATGATAGGGCAGCACCCGCGGTCTCTCAGATATTGTGTATTATACAACAGTAAACAACCATAGATGCCATGTTTGCTGGTTTCATCTTGAGAGTTTGACCCACACATCTCCATCTTGCTTTTAATGTCCCAAATGAACGTTCAGCCACCTGGCGTGCTTGTGCAACTGCAGTATTGAATCACTCTTTCACAGAATCATTGCTCCGAGGGTAAGCAGGATCTTCTATGATTACTGGAGTCACATTAACACCCTCTATCTGTGCAACTGGTCTCGGTCTAATGCAGCCTCTGTACATTCGCTCAAAGAATGGTGAACTGTGCCTGATGTGGGAGTCATGATTACTGCCATGAAACCCCGCAAACACATCAATGAATAGTCGGTCAGAATTAACAACAGCCTGTAAGACAATTGAAAAACAGCTTTTCCTACAATGGTAGGCATAATTGTCACCAGAGGGTCCTACCACATGGATGTGGCTCCCATCAATGGCACCCATGCAGTGAGGGAATCCCAGTTTCTCGAATCCAGCTATTATACCATCCATGTCCCTAAATTGTACTATTCTGTCAAGAAGAACTGTGTTAATTGTAAGATATACTTCCTTTACAATATCACACACCGCGAAGATCCCAACACCGAAATGATGAGCCACCGAACGGTAGCCCTCTGATGTGGCCATCTTCCACGGTGCAATAGCTACTCTGAGCAATACTGGCAGGGCTTTGCGCATTGGCATGTCCTGTCTCTGTAGGTAGGTTCATCTACAAGCAACTTAAAAACCGCTTGGAGCATCCTGAAGTTGCTAAACCACTATTGCTCATTCCACGAGGAACACACAATCATCTCCCACCAAGCGGAGCTTGTTTGGTGACGCCAGACCTCATGTTCCTGAGGCGTTGTTGCAGTAGCTGAGAGATAGGTAGTATGCTGTGACTGTATTATTTCTTTTATTGCCTCTTTAATGCTTTGCAAATTTTGGTGGATTGCAGCGGTAGTACTCGGAAGATGTTCTGCATCTTGTTTATCTGTTTCACCACCCATGAGGTAGGTGAAATTTATTCCTGTCTCTGGAAGGGGGACCTTTTCCTGTTCACTTTGAATCTCCTGTAGCAGGTTCTTTAAATTCACATGCCAGTTTTGCATCTCCTCCATTAGCAACGTTGCGTGGACAAGAATATTACTGTCAGGTGCCTTAGCCATATTGTGTATTCATTGTATTCCAGCAGTAACAATGTATCTATTGATAAGAACAAATGTGAAACTAGGGAAAATAGAGGCTGAATTAATGCTGAATTAATTTTACAGACATTTCATTAGTTTACCAGTACCTGCAATCAACATGCAAACATTTTTACAAAGTGCTCCTTTTTAGCCCTCCTATGACAGTATGCATGTCAAAAAAACACCATTGTTTGTTTGACCTAACAGACACGTATCCCCTTATAGAGCGCTGTATAGAAGGGATTCTTCAAGTGTGTGCTCTGCATGGCTTGTTGGTTGTGCTGTTCGTGAAAATGCTCCACAAGCAAGCTGTTGATAGTGCGTATGTGCACTTTTGAAATGTGCATTCTTCACAGTCAATGTGAGCCAAAGAGGAAATTGATTTTACACTTGGATGACCTAAC
The DNA here is from genome assembly GCA_003113815.1 of Sphenodon punctatus. Classification (NCBI taxonomy): domain Eukaryota; kingdom Metazoa; phylum Chordata; class Lepidosauria; order Sphenodontia; family Sphenodontidae; genus Sphenodon; species Sphenodon punctatus. The sequence continues at coordinate 1,399,732 of QEPC01003503.1, read as the reverse complement.
TACTATACAAGTGAGAAAATAATGTATACTGATGCATATCATTCATGCTAATTATGCAGACCTCTAAAGAAGTCTCTTTATATCATGCAAATGATCAAGTCATGGGAGGTTTTAGAAAGCACTGCTGTAAAAGTCTGCTTTTCATTGTACTGTGCTACAAATTGCACATAGCCAGCCCACTTTGCATTGCAACACAGAGCACATGTTGAAGTAAACATGGTGTCTTCAGGCCATTGACGGGGACTGTGGATTGCTCCTATATCACCCTCCTCCCCACGTTCTCCTAATGACCACTTTTCATTTAGGTTAATAATACAGGGACTATTTTAAAAAAATAAACAAAAACCCCACAGACATGACATTTGAACACAGAAAGACAGTGGGTGTTTTTACACACACATTTCTCCTGCATGTTTGCTGTTACATCCTGAACTTTGTGTCTAAATCACTCACCCAGATATTAAACCTCTGGCTCTTTGATTTTTCTGCATAGAACTTCTCCCAGAACTTGTGTGTGTAAAAAGTTCTCCTGGTAAACTGCCTTGCTCCAGGCAAAGGGTGGTTGCTTGGTTTCCATGGCAGCCCCTCACATCTACAGCTGCGGCTACTTTAGGCTGCCTCAGGGCAGTGTGTTTGTATGAAGAATGCATCCAGGAACTGCCTCAGGGCAGTGTGTGTGTGTGAAAAATGCATCTGGAACTTACTTGTGGACTTGTAAACCCAGAAGATTGAAAGACCCCAGTCTTTTAAGGTATGTGTAAAAATGCCCATTGTTGAGCACCACCTTGCTCCTGCAGAATCAGTACATTTCGCTGAAGCCCTCTCCTCAGTTTTCTAAAAAAATCAATAAACAAACAACACAACCCTTCCAAATAGCTGGCAACATCACTTGATTTTAAAGTCACTCACAACGCTTCACCAGGAGGATGCTCCTCAACAAGCATTACATATTAACCATCATGACTCGTCTCTCCCCTTTGCAAAGAAGTCCTCCTTACCGTTTGTAAACCAAAGGCTAAATGCTTTGGTTTGCCAACAACAAATGCAAGCTGATGACCCTGAGGACTGTTCTGTTTAGTGTTGGGGGTGGGGAAGAAAAAGGAGACCATTGTGAGGAAACCCTGACTGCTTGCCTTGCTGTAGGCTCCTCTTATGACAGCTGCGGTAAAAACAAAGTGCTCTGCTTCCTGTTCCGGCCAACCTGTGACCCGGAAGCGCTGGAGAGAGGCACCACGGGACCTGGGGTGGCAGCGGATTTGACACGCTATAGGAGATAATGACCGCGCAGGAGGGAATACCCGAATGCAGGAAATGTCATGACGACACACCCGCAGGATTGAAGGAGTGGGAATGGTCACTATCGCGTCTACTTGGCTGCGTGAGATGGTTTACCTGCATTTCACCGTAAGGTGTGAATTGAGGTATAAGAGAAGTGCCTGGATAATCAGGGGTTCCCATTGTTGGGTTTGGAGACCAGATATGTCCCAGGTGAAGCAGGATCCAGATTAGTGCTGAAATAGAAAGTCAATTTTTTTGGTGTGGTTAATATCCAGGATTCCCTTAAGAACCGCCCCCAAACCCTGAAGGCAGCAAGACTGTACAGCTACTCCAAGGCCACCAAAAGAGGTGGGAGTCCTCACTGCACAGTCTATACATGCCTCATTCCCATGAGGTGTAGCTCTGCCCACACCCTGCAGGCTTGCACACACTGTCCGCCTGGGACAAACTGCTCTCAAGAGCTTGTAAAATGTCTCCTGGGGGTGGAATCTACTCCAACTGCAATAAACATGGGAGAAAACATGCATACACCAATGCTGGTGATGTCATGTGTGTGCCGTGTGATTATTTGCTACGTGGCTATTGTAACATGTAAGTGTACCCTTAGATCTCGAGCCAGACTTGTGGGGCATGTGATCTACTTCTTCCATGACGACCCCTCCCCCTGGCGCTAGTGCTCCGCGCCAAGATCTCTCCTTCTTGCTCCCAGCTGAAGGGCAACCCAGGAATTGGCCTCAGGAGTGGAGAGGAGAGCTCCCCTTTCGAGCGAGCTCCCCACTGTGCGAGAGGAGCTCTCCTAGTTTGTCTCCTCCCTGGAGACACTCCCTGGGGCGCCGATTCTACTCTCCTGACCAGTAGTGATCTCTGAGAGGCTGGTCCCCCACCCACACACTGTGATCTGCTGGAGAGTCGGTCGGTATCGGTATCGTCGTCTTTATTGTTTGACCAATGGTCATCAACAATTCAATTCTACAATGGTACATACATGCAATCTAATATCTAACTTAGCCCAAAATACTGGGCTAATACTAAAATATGACATAACAATGAAACATAACAATAAAAATGGGTACAGGACACCTGCTCCCACATAGTATACCTAGGCCACAAACCTTTAGCCCAAAACTGGGAGCATTAGCACCGGGCCCCCCACTGGATATCTCTTTCTAAATGCCCCAACTTTATCTACCCCGGCAGCTCATTTCTGGTGGTTATTTACTCTCCAAATACCTTCTCCTAATTTGGAGGGCTTTCCAACAAAAATTGGCCACCGCTCGAGTAATTTCTGAATCATAGGGGCTGAGTAGTTGCTTCAATAAAGTTCAGTTAGAACAGCACCCCCGCGCTCTCAGGGCCCCCTGTAAGTATTGCATCCTTGGGCCCGCAAACATAGGGCAGTCCAGGAGTATATGTGCTGAAGTGTCCAACTCTCCCCTATCGCACAGTGTACACACACAACCGCTGGGCGTAGGGGATGCCCCTATATCGCCCCTCCAAGAGGACCGATGGAAATTCATTACATCTCATTTTGGCAAATGCTGCCCTTCTGCCAAAATCCGGCCACTCGTATTGATAGTGCGACCTAGAATCCAATGAATTGAATGGTACAAAATCCGGGGCTACCCTCTGCTCCCCAAGGAGTTCACTCTCCCTCTGTAGCTCTTGATCTGATATTCTCAGTCTGATGAGACTGCTGGCAGCTTCCAAGCCCAGCGGCTTCAGGCACCAGGGTGAGAGACCCAATTTAAAGATCTCCAACTCTACCGCCCTCACCCACTGAGCCCCCAATCCTGCTCTAAGAGCCGCTCCCAAAAGGGAGTTATTCTGAGCAGGAAAGAATACCACCCTACACCAGAAGCCAATTATCATCTGCAACGCATGGGCTCTTAGAGATACTACAAGGGCCTCATGTCTTAACAAGACTTGGGGGGTGCCCCTTGGGACTCCCAGGATCAATCTTAGAAATGTATTTTGTAGGTTCTCCAGTTTGTCTATATAAGGCAGCCCCCAAATTGGCAAAGCGTACAGCATCTGACCACTAGATTTGGCACGGAAAAGGCGGATTGCTGGACGTACCAATTTTCCCCCCTGCCCAAAGAAATATTAAACTATTGCCATAGATGATTTCATAACCGACTCCTTAACTGCCTCAAAGTGTAAGTTCCAGCTAGCCGCTGCTGAGAATACCACTCCCAGATAGCGATAGGATCGGACCTGGTCAATTTGGGTGCCGTGTATCGCCCAGACGTGGGTTTTCTGCGGGCCCTTCAGTCCCACTACCAAGACCTTACATTTGCTGAAATTTATAACCAGCTTTTCTTCTTGACAATAGCTCCCAAATCTATGCATTGCCCGTCTTAAACCAATCTTTGTTAGAGAAATCAGAACAGCATCGTCCGCATACAAAAGGAGGGAAACCCCCCTATTGCCAATTTTGGGGGGATGTGTATCTACCCCTCTCATATAAGCGACCACATTATTCAGATAAAGGTTAAACAAGGCTGGTGCCAGCAAACATCCTTGACGGACCCCAGATTTTACCTGGATCAACTTGGACAGGACTAGACTAGGGACTAGGCGTACCTGCAAAGTATTCCCTATGTGCATCTTAATTAATAGGAATAGCAACTTAGGGTCTATAGCTGAAGTCTTTAATTTTGACCAAAGTCGTTCTCTGTAAATAGAGTCAAATGCTTTCTCTAAGTCTATAAAACAGAGAAAGAATCTCCGCCCTCTCGTAGCATGTTTTGAGAGTAGGGCGGCCAGGACAAAAATATGGTCCGTTGTTGATCGGCCCTCCTGGAAACCTATTTGCTCTGGTTCGATAATTTTTTCACTGTCCATCCAGGCCTTCAATTTCTCGAGCAGGAATCTAGAATAAATTTTACCGATCACGCTCAAAAGGCTAATCGGGCGGTAATTGCATGGGAGGCTAGGAACGCCTTTTTTGTATATAGGCACTATAATGCTGTTAAGCCACGAGGATGGGAGCTCACCTGTTTCATTTATATAGGTGAATAGTGGGACTAATCTCTTAGCCCACCATTCCAGATCCGATCTTAGAAGTTCCGGGGGCACAAAATCTGGCCCCGGCGCCTTCCCAGGTTTCAATTTCAGAATTAATGCCTCCACCTCTTCCGGTGTCACCAGAGGCCATTGGGCAAACCTATACGGGGGGGGAAGGGTTATCTCTACTATCTCCTCCTGATGGCCTGCATATAAGATCGTATAAAACTCCTCCCATACCTCTGCTGACACTGCCGGGGGCTGCTGGAATTTAGCCTCTTTCCAGGAAGCACAAATTAGCTCCCAAAAGATTTTTGCATCCCGGCTTTTGGCAGCTCCTTGTAATGTGGCCCAAAGACGGTGCTGCAGATCTTGTTTCTTTGTTGTCAGCAGTTTGCGGTATCTATTCCGCATAGATACCACTTGTAACCTCCGGGCTTGATTAGGTTTGCCTCTCAATTTCTTCACCAAACCCCGGAGCCTTGCCCTAGCCTCCCTGAATTCCGCATCAAACCATGCCGGGGCATGCCCCGTATGTATGAAAGCCCTATCTAAAGGGCACGGGGTGGACAACAGCGGGGACAGAATGGCCATCATCTCATTATATTTAGAAACAGGATCCCGCTCCAAGCCCTCTGGAATATCCCCTACTTGAGACGGTGACAAGGAATACAAATGCAACAAGAGAGCAGCACCTAATTCCTCCGACCATTTCGTCGTCCTCCTTCCAACAACCCCCTCAGCAGAGCTAGTCAACTGACAGCCAGAGCTCATTACACCTAGTGAATCGTCAGAGGCTGCCAGCCTCATTACTAGGGGGAAGTGGAAGGATTCAATCCTGGGAGTCACCAACATCTCCTGGACATAGCCAAATAAAGCTGTTGAGACAAACAGGTAATCTACCGTACTAGTTCCCTGTGGGGCATGAAATGTATAATGGCCCTCCCAATCATCCTTTACCCGTCCATTCAATATAATTAAATCAAGAACTATTTCCAGCTTGTCCATAAACAATTTTCTAGTACCTGTCACCGTATCCATCGAGTTCCTAGGAGGGATATAGCCTTTAGTATAGGAGCTGTCGGATAATGGTTCCGCCAGTTCCACTGGTTTACCCAGCCTTGCATTAAAATCACCTCCGAGTATCAAGTAGGCTGATGGAAATCTACACATGGCCAAAAGGGCCTGATCTATTAATTCCATCCTGAGCTCAGGGGAATAGTAGGGAGAGGAGTCTGGGGGTGAATACACATTCCCCAAAAGAATTTCCAACCCCGAGGGGAAAAGGCAGTAATAGATAGCCAAATAAGATTTAATTGATGCTACCAGCTGAACTACGACCTGCAAAGAGGAATCTATAAGCAACCCCAAGCCCCCACTTCACCTACCATATTGTAGGGGGGGAGAGGTGTCCACCCAGAAAGTTTTGAACCCCCTCCAATTCTTTGGACAAGGTGCGTCCGCTAACCACGTTTCTTGTAAAAGGACTATATCATGCTGCCTCAAAAACTTGAGGAAGTCGACATCCGACTGGGAGCCCTCCAGCCTGCGATATTCCAAGACATCACTGATAGGGATGGGCGAGTGCGGGGGGCCATACTCCCAGTCAAGCCTTATTTTTAGAGAGTTGTTTGGGCGGCTGTTTAACATGGCCTCTCAAAACTCTTCTAATAGGGGGAACCGGATCTAATATACCCTGATTAGATTCAAGGGCTATCAGAAGTCTCTTATTGTCATCGGGGGGACAATTCCCTAGTTGTAACACATCCTCCTTGGGTCGCACCTCAGTACAACCCCCCTGAGCACCCCCCTCCCCCTCACACCCAAGGACAGCCTGGGAAGTTGGAGCCTCCACCCCTAACATTAGGTCCTCCTCTATTGACTGATACCCAGCCTTGTGCCCTCCCATCCTTAGGCTTACCTGGGTTTCTATTGGGGGGCTTAAGTTGCTTGTCAAACAGATAGGGTCAGAGGTGGGCCGTCCCTGTTCGCTAAACCTCTCTAAACTGGGGGTGGCCCCCACAATTGGGGACAAGACTGGCATATAGGTCTGGGGTTGAAGATGCTCTGATGATACCCAATCCGCCTCTGGCAAAAGTTGTATTCCCCCTATTACAGCCCCTGGTGACCCCTGGTACACACCAGCCCTACTAGTCCACCTAATCTCCTCCAGGTGACTACAAAGGGACTCCAACCTTCTCAAAAACCCATTTTGGATTATCATTGAAGAAGAATGCGGACTCCCCTGGGGCCTAGGGTGTATAGACTGCGCCACCATCCCATCCTCTCTACTGGATGGTGGGGGAACCACCAAGATAGGATCCCTTAAAAAATCTGACATAGAAGTAGGCCTGGCTATAGGTACTCTCATCTGAGGAAAGTCCGGAGGTTTTACTGCCAATGAGGGATAGGGACTAGCTCTCCTAGTATGAACAGGAGAGGAGATCCGGTCCAATGGAATGGTGGCCTCTGGCCACAGATTGAATATAGTCCTTCTGCCCCCTAGATCTACAGTGGGGGGGAGCGGTCATTTCCCTACCCTCAGCCCTACTTCCCATGGACTGGAAAGTTCGCGAGGTAAAAATCCCATTTTCCTGTAGTCAACCTTTTTTAATTAGAATGTGTTCTATCGGGAACAAGGGCATAAATGTGACCAGGGCGGATTGCCTATCTTTTACATCCAAATGGTCAACAGAAATTATGTCCTTGCTGGTAATTGCGGTTTTTTTTAGTAGTGGTCTAAGCTGCTCTGCCACATCGAGAGGTGTGCTCCATGGGGGGGGGGAGGCGTCGGCCTCTTACTGGGAGAATGGTAAATATCAGAGGTGCAGGTAACATGCGATATGAATCTGCATTTTCTGAAAGTAAAAGCGGCATCACTCTATTCTGGGGGAGGAGGATATCACTTTCCCTCCTATTAGACAGTCGCGGGGAGCTCTGCAACCTGTCTGGGCAAGGTGCTGGTTGGTATATCGCTCCATCCCGCCCCCGAGCCGGGGAATCCTTACACCCACCAACCCCTCCATCCGTCAATTTCTCCTGAATTTGGGAGAGTTTGAAGAACATATACCGTAAAGTATCTGCTGTTAGGATTACATGCTCTGCCAAAAACGCAGCTAATTTATCCCCCGCTGGATGTGACTTATCATGTGCCTCTGGGGACCTTCTGGGCTCGGCTGCAGCCGGTGGTCTTGACACCGAATCTAAGTGATGAGGTGACAAGGGAGGGGCACCTGACACCTGTAGGTCCGCAAGCGGTTGGAACGGGTTCGGCATTGTAAACGAGGGGCATACACCGCCCCTACTCCCTGACCTTTGTGCGGCAGGGGCCCAGAAGCTCTCCAGATTGCTCTGTCTTAATACCCCTCTAGAGAGGGGCTGACTAGAAGCCCCACCAAACTTATCCACCTCTTCCATTAAATCAGCCTAGTGCACCGTAGAGAGGGAGCAGTAACCCACCAATCCAAAGTCAAAAATCAAAAAGGAGAAACACTCTCCCGGCCCACCCGCCTAAGGCTGCGTGCACAAGCCGCGTGCACAAGGCCGCGCCCTTGTGCGCGTGGCCCTTAGGCGCGCGGCCGCCGGCGTGACCGCTGGCACTCCCCTCCTTTTAAGTTCCTTCCAGCAGTTCACAGGTGGGATGGGATGAGTCAGGGGGAGGAGCCGCCTGGGCTCTGTTGGGTCTCTAGGAATTACTCACTGCTCGCTGCTCTGGCCACTCTCACCGCTGGAGAGTCAGGCTGGCTTAGGATCCACCAGTAGATAGTGATCCATCTCTTGGCTGTCCCTGCCTTAGATGTTGGCGGTGCATTGTTTGGGAGGGGAGATAGAGGGAAGATAGAGCAGTCAGCGTAACCAACGTCTGGAAATGTTTGTCTCTGGCCCGGACCTGGCCTCCCTCATCCATGCCTTCGTCACCTCGAGGCTGGACTACTGCAACGCGCTCTACATGGGGCTTCCCTTGTTCCTGATTCGGAGGCTGCAGCTAGTGCAGAATGCGGCGGCTCGTCTCCTCACGGGGACGGGCCATCGGGAGCATATTACACCTGTACTCCAGACTCTGCACTGGCTGCCAATAGCGTCCCGAGCCAGGTTCAAGGTGTTGGTGTTGATTTACAAAGCCCTTTACGATCTGGGCCCCTCGTACCTCAGGGACCTCCTCGCCCTCCGTGCCGCAGAGCGACTCCTGCGGTCGGCCGGGGGTGCTTTCTTGGAGGTGCCCCGTGTAAAGCGGGGGGCCACAACGGAGAGGGCATTCTCGGTGGCCGTGCCGCGCCTTTGGAACTCCCTTCCGGAGGAAGCCCACCTGGCCCCAAGCCTATTGTCATTCCGGCGGTGTTGTAAAACCTGGCTGTTCACTCAGGCCTTTGGGGGTGGGGGGTGGGTTAGGGGTTATGGTTTTTTGCCCCCATCCTGTTTTATTGTTTTAAACTTCCGTTGCCTGTTTAAATATTGTTGATTGTTTTAAAATTGTTTTTATAGTGTTTTTATGTATTATTATATATTATTATGAATTGTTGGAAGCCGCCCTGAGCTGGTTACAGGAGGGTGCAGGGTATAAATCATAAAAATAAATAAATTAAATAAATAAATTGTGAGGTTAGAATGAAGGGATCTTGTCTACAGTGTCGCAGACAGATGCTCATCCAGTTGGGTTTTGAAAACCTCCAAGGAAGGAGATTTTATAACTTCCCAGGGCAGCTGATTCTGTTGCCTGACAGCTCTAGGTAGTAGATCTGCCCAGACACTACAAGGATGAGACCTTGTTTTCCATGGAGGGAGATATCTTTGGTGCCTAGATGCCTGGGATCGGAGAGCCCATGTAAAGCTAAAGCAATAACAGCAAAGTCTCGTTAACTCCATAAGCTTCCTTTCTCCACAGCTGCTGCTGGACTAGAGCCCAGGAGTCCCAGGAATGACCTCGACTCCCAGCCCAACACAAACATCTGGAATCTCTAAATGCCCCCCAACAAGGGGTCAGAGGAGTGAGGCAGCAGAACAAGCCACCACAGCTGCAGTCCTGCCTCTTGAAACGGTGCTCGGTGTGTCCACCGTGCCTCCTGGTTCACGCATGGCCATGGTCAACCATGGCACTAACCAATAGGAAGCAACTTCCCCCTCGTGCGGACACGTCACTCTAGAGCTACCCGGCGCAGTGTTCCTTACCACTCCCTCTTGTGCCTCCAGAAGCCGCCGGGGAGAGGTGGGGGCCACTGATTTTCCAAAAGACAGCCAGTCTCCAAAAGATCAATGGTTGCTTTCCACTAAATGTATTTTTTCCTCCTCCTTCTTCTGCTTTTATTGTATTTTCATCGTATTTTACCATATGTTTGTAAAGCGCTCAGAGCGCCATTCTTTGGGGGGGTGGGGCGTTATAAAAATGAAATTATTATTATTATTATTACTATTATTATTATTATTATTATTATTATTACACTCTGCCCCTCCCTTCTTAATTTTAAGAAATGCCACAAGAAAGACGTTTTTATTGGAGAGGTACTTATAAGAAGGACCTGGCAGGGGGTATGCTGTCCTTTTCTTTTTAAAAAAATAAATAGCAAATGGTTTTACTTTGCATTTTAATTGTATGTATACAGTTGTATTTCTTTATGGTGGTTGAATGGCCCGAATGCTCTGGTGGGGGCTTTCCAACTCTTTGTGGGTTTAGCCATGGTTGAGCAGGGGAGACGGCGTCTTTGCAAGCCCCAGTCCCTGCGCGGTGGAAAGACCACACGGCCCAGGTCCAAGCCAGTGACTGACTGGAGTGCTTCCGCACAGGAGATTCTGTCTCTGCCCAGAAATTGAAGCTTCTCCTCAGATGCTGTCTCCTTCGTGAGCTGGAGAGTGGCCAGGGGGAGCCAGCGGCCATGTCCTAATCTCCCGTCTCTGAAGATCTCCTATCCGTCTCCCTGTCTCTGCCAGACACCCTGCTCTGCGGCACCAAAGGCCTTGTCTCCTCCTGCTTGCTGCAACAGGCAAGCAGCTTCCAGGTTAAACCTTAAAATCCCGCTCTGGAGTGGGGCCTGTGGACCCCACGATGTATGGGTTTTATACATGGCCTGTAGAGGATTAATAAATGTTCTAAGAATGCTATCGGGACGAGGAACAGCATGAGAGACGGTTCATCGCGCATCAGTAGAAAGAACTATGTTCCACAGACTGCACATCCCCCTGCCCTTCCAGAGATCAAACAAACATCTGCCCCTTCATCCTAGAGACCTGCAATTTGACCAGAATCCAGCAGGACCAAATGTGGGATCTGGCTTGGGAAAGGCTTGAGGTGGGGCGGGGTGGCTGACGGGCTAAGAGTGCCGGAGTATCACAGGGGGACTAGGCTGGAAGGGCAACCAATGGAGCTCTGGCATCGCCACTCCCCTTACCGGTGTCACAGCTCTCCTCAAGAGATGGGTTAGGTGGGATTTAAGCCTGGACATTGGAGCTCACAGCAGTCGTCGGCCTGGAGGGAGAGCTGGGGCTCTCTCATTGGCTCGGGTTTCTCTCTGCTGCTACGGATAGTTAATTGGTTGCCATTTACTACAACATTGGGCATTTTACACGCCCCTTAAAGTTCTGGATTTTTCAGTGTTCTGGGTTTACAAGTCCACAAGCAAGCTCCGGAGGCATTCTTCACACACACACTGCTCTCAGGCAGCCTAAAGTAGCTGCAGCTGTAGACGTGATGGGTTGCCATGGAAACCAAGTGACCACAGCTGCCTGGAGCAAAGCAGTTTACCAGGAGAACATTTTGCACACACAAATTCTGGGAGAAGTTCTACGCAGAAGTTCAAAGAGCTGGATGTTTAAGATCTGGGTGAGTGATTTAGACACACAGAAAGTTCAGGATGCAACAGCAAAAGTGCAGGAGAAATGTGTGTGTAAAGAACACCCAGTGAGTCATCCTTTATTTAACCCTTTATTGGCTGGTTGTGCTTATAACCTTCATACTGCCCGTGGCTACAATATTCTGCAAGCCCAGAGGTGGCCGGCCACCTGCCATATTGCTGCTTGTGCATAAAATCAGCTCGTGCAGCCGACAGTTACCGCTGCCTCGTGCTGTGAGATCTTAAACGTACAGTGCCTCCCCCAGGCTCTCACCTCGGAAACGCAGAGTTAGGCCCCGAGGCAAAGCGGACAGTTGCCCATATAAATTAAGGGAGGGGCAGCTAGAAGGAGTTTTTTAGCTGCTTGGGAACCCCACTTCCCTTTCACACACAAACAATGGCCCTTCAGCTGCTAGTGGAGTTCACCTACGGTCTCAAAGGAACCAATCCAATCTCACCAATCATTGGCCGGCCTCCCCAGGTAGGTTTTGTGTTTGTTTTTAGGCTTTTGTTGGCTTGTTTGTTTTTAAATAATGGACACAATGGATCAAGCTTTTGTCTGAGTTCTCCAAGACAGCTCACGTCAAGAATGCCGTGCCTGGGTGGTGGCAGAACTGCAACATTCTGCTCCTGTTGTTGCTGCATTATGTTGACTTTCCTCCTCTGACTTCCCCAAGCCGGGCGCCGGTTCTCACACTGGGGGGGTATGAGTGAGAATCTAGACACCTATCTCCTCTCTGAGTCAGTTAGGTGGAATTGCCAAGATAATGGGGTGGCGAGGGTGGGGGGAGAGTCTGAGATTATAGCACATTTATTACTCGCAAAAAATCATCATATTGGGAACTGGGGTCGATTTTCCTACCGTTTCCTAATACAATGCGATTTCTTGATTCTCACTCTACGAAGAAATGCCATCCCAAATTACCGACTTTCTATGTACCGTTTACCGCGTACCATTCATTTACTGCTCACCGCATTGATGAGGATACCATTTTACTTCTGGGTTTGTACCGGATTCCTTTACAAACCTGCAATCCAGTTACAGATGGGTCAAAGCAAAGGGAACAACGTAGAACATCAATTCTGATTGGAGGCGCTGGAGTGCAGGTTAAGGGGCACAGCGGGGAGGTTAAGGGGTGAGATATTTGCACAGTGATTAAACTGGCTTCCATGTTTTGTTTGGTTTCAATACCAGATAGAGGATTGCAAGCAAATTTTGCAAATATGCACAGGAATGCGTATTTGCACTTTCAAGTTGGTGACATTCATGGTGTCAAAACTCGGACATAAATAATCAACCCAACTGCACTGAACTGGAGATGAAGAATGTGAGTCGAGATGGAAGCGCAGGTCATCTAGTCTGATTCCCCCACAGGTGGTAGGCCACCAAGCAAGCAAACCCTAACCCTAACTTAAATAGGGAATTCCAAAAGCACCCCCATCCAAAAAAACTAATTAGGCAGAGAGCAGAATGGACCAAGGTGCACTGAGGCCAGAGGCTGCTGCAATGGCCTGGTTATCACAAGTGGTGGGGTTTTTTGGAGGTAAGTACCTCCTTTCTTGCATTAACCTCCCCTTTGTTCCCATGAGCAAAGGGCTTAAAGAAAGGCTAATGGAGGTAGTTACTATAGGAGTGAAATTCGTTTTTATTTTTTTAATTACAAAAATGAATGAAGCCCATTCGTTTTAGTAATTAAAATATGAAAACAGATGAATAAGCAAATGATTGCTTTCTTGCGTTGCTGTTTTAAAAATAAAAAAATAAAAATTTAAAACTCTGCATGCGTGGAATGGCCACTGGGGCCATTCCGCGCATGCGAACCCTTTTCCAAAATAGCGCCAGAAGTGTCAGCACCATTTATACGTGCACAGTGATTTTTTAAAAAAAATAAACGGGGGTGGGGGAACGAGAAAGGTAGGGTCATTTACAAACCCCCCTAAAAATGAATAAAAACAAAAACTAAAGGGGGAAATGGTAGGGGGGTGCCTTCTCCCCATCCCTACACGTTATCTTCACAGAGAAGTGGTGTTAAGTGGGGAGGGTGTTGGGGGGAGGGACACGCTTTGGTAACTTCACTTTTACTGTCTATATTGGGATGAGGGGAAAGCTTTCTTGCTGCTCATTTATACCCTTCCTTCCTTTCTTCCCTAGAAGCAAATGGCTCAGAAAACTTTGGCTGTCAAAGGAGGGTGGCCAGGGGAAGAGGGACTGGACTATTAAACCCCTGCTTCTCCTTGTTTGTTAGAAGAAGGTAGTAATGAATGATTTCAGTGGTTTTCCTCCAAGTAAGTACCCTGCCCTAAGGAGTACTTGCGGGAACGAGTCTTTAGTGGCCATTTAGTGGAAAGCTAGCTATGTCTAGGAGCACACTGCCCCTTTCTCCCCCGCTGACACAGATTTGCTGTTGGAATGATGCTCTTGTTGAATATAAAACAGTGCCCCCGAATGCAAACCCTACAATGGGAATTTGGCCAAGCACAGCCATGATGACATGGAGGACACCATTCCATGGCATTCACGAATTAGAACAGGTCAGACATTCAACTCCCACCAAGTGATGAGCCCAGAACAGCTCACAGTCCAGATCTTTGCTCCTTTCCTCATCCATCCCCAGATGTGTAGCATTTCTGACACCGCGTGCACAAGTTTATCAGTGATGCCGGGTCAAGCAGTCAGCCTGGCCATCCTCTGAAATCTCCTGGGCAGTAATTTCCATGAGTCATGAAGTGCAGAAGTGATACTGCTTGGTAAAAAAATGTGACTAAATTATTTGCATTCCAGATCAGCAAGGTGATCATGTCTTCCCTAAAGGCTCTCCTCCTCCTCCTCGGAATCTGGGAGGGAAAACAATCTATAAAAGTCGAACCCTTGTGAGAAATGCTGACCCAGACAGCGAGGAGCTATAGGACGTCTGCAAAGTAAGGACTCGACTTCCAGCCACCATCCGAGATGTCAAAAATATTGTGCCTCATTCTCGTTACTTAGTTTCCATAAAGGCTGTTCCACCCATCAGGGTGGATGAAAGGAGGCCCTTTGTGGCAACGGGAAGCAGGCCCTGGCTATTATCTTCCAGTGCTGGAGCATAAATTAACATTTACTGTGCATTAAGTGGGACGTGCTCGTTATTTGCAAGAATTTACAATAAATTAGGCCTGCTAAGCTTATAATGAGTCTATAATAAATTACTCAGCTAAGCCTATAATTAGCCTACAAGAACTTGGCCAGATAAAACATTTATTCATTTTATTCCATCAACCAACCCCTCCCCCCCATGTGTGTGCTCTCTCTCTCTCTCTCTCTCTCTCTCTCTCTCTCTCTCTCACACACACACACACACACACACACACACACACACGTGTGCACGCTCTCTCTCATACGCACACGGCATAGGTCAGACTTCCAGACTTTCCTCTTCTCTTCAAGTTTGGCTGTCATTACTTGTCCAGGTTTTGCCATTCTGGGCCAAAATATTTTCTCTCCCCCTCCTCTCTCTCTCTCTCCACAGGGCCTTCACCAGGTTGCAGTGGGGAGTGTGGGGAATGGAGGGTTCTTGGTCCCTCTCAACAGCCTCTCAGTAGCGGGAAGCAGGAGTCCCGGCACGGCTCCGGCACAGACTCCATGAGTCCATCGCTAGAGACACGCTGAGGTTTCTATACCATAGTAATGGGGGAGGTGAGCAGAGCTCCTGGCTTCAAGGCAAATTCTGCTGGTGAAATCGACGAGGAAGAGTTCTGGCCCAGGCTGCTGGTGAAATTGACTAGGAAGAGTTCCAGACTGCTGGTGAAATGGAGGAGCCCTGGAGCTGAGCCAACCAGACACTTCCTAGACATGCTTTCAGCTCCCCTGTTGCTCTGCAGTGCTGAAGTGTTCCCCAGATAACAAACCTCCGTGAATTGCTCCCAAGGCAGAGCTGAAGTGGACAGGAAAATAACATTCTGCAGTTAATATTTGGTATTCTGGATAATTTGGTGTTTATTCCGTAACAATCTGATCACCGTGGAGGTGAACCGCCAAACGGGTATATCGGATATTACCATGACTGAATTACCGTTTACTGTTTAACACATAACCAAACAAGTCTGGGTAGAGGGAGGGAGTTAAAAAATGAATAAATCAAAAAGTAATTAAATGGTAATGAGGTGAACAGTAGTCGCTAAACAGTAATGCAGTTAACGGTAAATCGGTAAGCCAGTTAACCTGATAGCCAGCAGCGAGACAGCAGCCACTAAACTCCTGCTCACCCCAGGTGGGAATCTAATGTGCAGAGTGCTGTTAGGTTCTTGAGAATTTCCCTCCCCCCAGTAAATGGCTGCAACGCAGCCATCAGTGTCTGGGTTTTTTTTGTCCTTGCCTCTGCCCCCCTCCCCCCCCCCCTAAAAGGAAGAGGGCAAGCGAGAATGCTGCCGGGTTGCCATGGCAACTGAGACTGGCACGAAAACCCAGATTTCGCCATGGTGAGCTCTGGGGGCGCCATTTTGTGACCAAGGGCGAACAATGCCAGTTCGCCCTTGGAAAGGCTGAGAGGCAGACACGCCCACCCACCCGCCCTGTTACATGACACTGTGGCCCAGGCTGGTCACTCTTTACGGGAGTCGGGCAATAATTTTTCCTGTTGAACCAAAATTTGTTCCTGGTTGCGTTGCTTTTGGTCTTCCTCATAGCACCGTTGCAGAGAAACTGGCTGAATCAGATTAGGTGAAAATAGGCTGTGATATTTGTCACTCTCGTTGGCAGGGGTCCAATTAGGCTGTTAAAGTTATGAGTAGAATATTACCAAAGATGTTTCCTTAAGAGACGGGGCTAAGGGGGGAAACCAAGAGCAGGGGTGGCCAGGTCTAGGAGAGAGGGTTGAGCAAGGTATCAAGATTTTCGAGAAGACTCAAAACCAGCTCTGTGCATGTGCGAAATGGCTGCTCGGGGCTGCACATCTGCGGAATGGCCGCCGTGGCCATTTTACACACGCACAGAGTATTTTTCAAGAATCTCGCAAGATTTTCTCAAACCTCAGTGAAAACACACATGATCCCGTGGTGAGAATCACGTGGATTCTCCTGAGAGCGCGCAGTGTTCTCATTTCAGGTCTAGGTAGAACCCTGGGTTTGAGCGGCCAAACGTAACGTTAGCCTCCATGTTCGGAGGCTGGAACGGTGTTGGGTGTTATGTACAGAGACCGCCAGAGAGGGATGCCAATTGGAAATGCTGGACAGAGACTTACAAAATGTGTGGAAGTCATTTCTGATTTGCTTTTTACTAGTGATTGTGCCTTTCCTCTGTCACCCACGATGTGAAATGTGTGCGAGACGTGGGGTCTGTGACAGTCAAGGCCGAACAACCAACCCTTGGAGCAGAGGGACCGTAGCAAGCGACACTCCTGACCGCCACCGAAGGCAGAGTAGCTTTTTTCAACCTGCCACTTTCAATGGCTTTCCCCAGCAGGCCCTGCCAATACAAAGAGGGATTTGTGACTGCTGTTAAGCAGCGTACAAAGTACATGGTGTCTCTGCACAAATTACAGTGCTTTAGCAGCAGTTGGCGTAAGGTTTCACTTTAGACGCAAGGCTGCTGTATGGCAGCCAAGTCCATGCCCCTAGGCGCTGCGTTAAAACACACACAACAAACAGTGAGAGGCTGTCCCAAGATTCGTGTGTGTAACCACAAATGGGAGGGGGAGGGAATGGAAGCCCGTGAAGGGAACTAGCTTTAACCTTTCAAAGGTGCCAGCAGCAGCAAGAGGACGTGTGTCACGACGCTTAGTCCAGAACAAGATATCCTGTGTTGCCTCCACCCTGATTGTCTCCCCCTTCCCAGCTGGTGTAAACTGGCCCTGGTTCCCTTTGCTTCCTGATTACACCTGGTTACCCCAGCTGAAGATCTGGCCCAGGAAACCTTACCTTGTGGATGGGGAGTGTGGGGTCAGAATAGAAGCAGGTGGACAGATTGGTATTCTTTGCAGCAGGTTATATGTGAGCGCATGGAGGAGGGGGCCCTGGGACCCAGTTCTGACATATGGAAAGTCCTACTTCAGGTGCTCAGGGGACAACAACCTTGAAGGGGCTGTAATCCTGGAGCAGCAACCATGGATCCCCTCACATCTAGAGCTGAAAGAGATAACTGAGTGGATACCCACGGAGAATAACTGCACTTTCGAGTCCTGTTTTGCATATCCAAATTGGTACCAGAATATCCATCATATTCTCAAAAAAACGAAATTCCAGTTACCGATTTTTTTGAGTATCAGAATTACATGAAAACCCGAAACATTGGGTTCAATTTGGTTACCAGAAATTCAACGGGAATACCTGCTTTTGTGGGTCCTCGTTTCAGGTGTAATCCCCTCTCTTTGCAAGCGGAGGGAGCTCCAGCCAGGGACTACTACGTGGGCCATCTTTCTCTTCTCTGGGCCAGACTGTCCTGGGTTGCTTGCCGCTGGCCCGATGGTGGAGCGGAGGTAGAACTGGGACCTTCCAGAGACAAAGATGTCTGAGTAGCTGGAAATGTGGGGGGCCAAGCACCCTTTGTGTCTTTCCAACATGATGCCTATGTTACCAGGATCCTGTAAAACATGTTTTGACCAATGGAGGATGGTCAACCCTCACAATTTCTCCTGGACCTCTTGACCCCCCACCAGAAGTGGCTCCAGCTCCAGTGCATGTTCCTTGGTGGTGGCTCATGCATTTGGTTTTGGTTCCCGTCAGTGGAACCGGGAGAGGAGCAGGCCAGGAATGGGCCCGTTGTGCCTGTGCTGCCTGTGTGGAAGCCACAAGAGTCCTTCATTCCTGGCCTCCTCTCAGCCCATTTTCTATGGCTTGAGGCACAGGGCGTTTATACATGAGACAAAAAAGGTGGCTGATCCTTTGATCAGCCGCCTTTCTTTGCGCTCGTCTACTTGTTTCAGCTGCGTGTTACCGCGCGTCAGAGGGGGCAGGCGATCCTGCCCCCTCCGACACGGATCCCCGAAGTGCCGGCTTTAAGCCGCACTTCCGGGTTCCCTTCTGAAGTGCACACGCGCAGAAGGTTGCGCATGCGCACTGAGCTCTAAGACGGGTCTGATGCTCTTCTGAACATCAGACCCGTCCGAGAGAGGTAGGCGCGGGGGAGATGCGGCACATTAAACGATCCTGCTTGTGAGCGGGATCGTTTATAAACGCCCACAGTCCAGCTGCAGAGTCTGCAGACAACATGCCACAGCCTCACCAAGGTCCACCCGTTGGACCATCGTTTGGGGGCAATTGGCCTTTGATATTATTTCATCCTGTCTCTAGCACAGGAATCCACATGCAAGAAGAATGACAACATAAACTGGAGCTGAAAACAGATTTCCTCCTTTCTAGCAGCACGTGGGGGTGGGGAGGCATGTTATGTTGTGGTTGCTGTAGAAACAGCGCTACCATCTTGGAGGGAACGCCAATATCCCTGCATTTTTTGTGCCATCCACCTGTCCTCATTGACTTAGCTGAGCTCCCATTGGCTTTAGCAGCTGAGGTTTGCAAGCTGAGTTGAACGAAGAGCTCATTTCCCGCCACCCCCAGGTAATTCCCACATTTTTGAGAACTGCTTTGGGTATTCGATGGGCTACCTGATCACTAATCGGACCTGAAAGATTAGCAATTTTTGGTAATTTTTTTATTTTTCAGTGACTGGTAAATCAAGACAGAAAACTAAAAATCAGAATCTGACATTCCAGGACATGGAATTGGGTTGCAATTTGGTACCAATTGGTCCCCATTATTTGTGAATTGATTTGGGTCCAGAAATTCAACAGTATATCCAATTTTTCCGGCACTCATGTCAGCTTTAATTGCAGGCCTTTGACCTCATTTAAAAGAAACAGCAAAGGATATGAAATATTTCTGTGGCATGAAAAGTCCTGCCCCACCAAGAAAACAGATATTTTAGAAGTGATCAGCTGAAAAAATGGAGTAAGTGGGGTAACTGTTAGGGGCTTATTAGCCAGCCAATTGATTTTATTACTTTATAATTATTTGATGCATCCTTAAGCTGGCTGTTCATCTATGTATTTTATTATTGTTTTTGTGTCTTTTTGTGTTGTGTTGTTTGTTGACAAATGGCGGAAGCCTTGCCAAATAAAAATGAAATTGAATTGAGGAAAAAATGTTGCCATTTTCAATCAAAAAGAAATGCTCTGACATTTCAATATGAAGTTTTTCATTTCTGTCGATTCAAAATAATAAAAATAAAAAACAACCCACCACACTTCAGCTTTTTATACTAAAAATCCACCACCTTCTGTAAAAGAAAACAAAAAAAACCCTCAGCAACAATAATTTTTCTGCCTGGAAAATAGATGTGCGGACAGCGACATGGAGTCTGGGAGATTTCCATTTTGTTTCCTCTCGTTGCTGTTGTTCACTCAGGTCACTTTTGTAGCCGGAACTTGCCAAATGCAGAGGAAACCACCACACCGTGGCGCTGATGCCCAAACATGGGTGCCAGCATGGGATCAAAGAGAACCAACACCAAAAAGGTGCGCGACCTTTGCGGGGCGGGGGAAACTTCTCGAATAAGTATGCTTTTAGTTATTTATTTTCTTGGCCACCCCCTCCTGCTGACAGCAGCTCAGGGTGGCTTTTGAGAAGAAAAGATGGAGCAAGAGTTGATCGAGGTTAATCTGGAGACTGATCCAAAGACATGAGGTGGGACTGTGTGAGAAGGGCATGTTCACATGAAGCACAGCTTCCCTGGCACAACCTACTCCTAGATGCTGGGGCATCTCTCAGCTGACAAGGGGAAAGGTGCAGTCACACGAAACACAGCTAACCCGGGGTAACTCCAAAGGCAGCCGGGGGTAATGGGTGTTAATTTACCCCATGATGGGGAGAAGTTACCACACATGGGTAGCAACAATCACATGAAATTACTTAACCCTGGAGGGTGGGCTTTCTGAGGGATTGCTTACACCCACGGAAACCCAAATTGTCGCAAATGTGCCCTTAATACAAGAGGGGAGGTCAAAGATTAGACCGATTTGGTGCAATGTGGAGCAGCAGAAAGACTGTTGCAAGAGAGATCTGGATGGAGAAAGAGGCCCAAGACAGACCCCAAATAAAGGGGAGACTAACAAGCAAGAGGAAGAGGAAGAGGATGAGGAGGGAAAGGAAAAAGAAGCAGCAGCAGCTTTCCAGCGTCACCATCAGTGGGCTTCTTCTAATGCCAATGCTGATCTACCCTCCACTCCCATTTCCGGAACCTTGGAGTTCCTGAGAAGCTCTACTCCTAGCCTGCTCTTGCAAACATTTTGAAATCCATACACACACTAATTAGATTGAAGGGGAAAAAACACCCACTGGTTAGATTTTTAAAAAAACTTCCCCATGATCCAATCCCACAAAACGTAAAGAGGCTTTTAAACAAATTAGCCTCTCTCAGAGACAGAATCCCTATCTGTGGACTTGCTTGTCAAGAAATGTGACCCATCATCAATCCATCTGCAGCCCAAGCGGCTCTGGCTAGAAAGCACAGACTGGTGGGGAAGCGTGTATTTCCGGCATGCAGCCAGCAGGAATGTTTGCAAGGTGGAGGCTCTCGCTTTCCCACCTCCGACACGCTCGCCATTCTCATTCCTGAGTTGCTACAGGCACCTGATGGCAATATTCCTAGCACTTGCATTGTGTACATGGATCCTCTAACCTCTTTGTCATCACCCAGCCCAAAATCAAGAGAGGGAGATGACAGTGACGGGACCATTGGCTGGGCCCAGCCGCAGAGTAAACATGACCGACTAAACCCAGATACATTCGGCTCGCGTTTGGAACATAAAAGCTCTGACAGATCCCAGCTGGGCCACTCTGGGTATTTTCAGATGTTACGAGATCACAGTCAACCACAGTGAACCACGGTCAATTTTGCTGCGGGGCCAAAGCGCCCTGAACGTCTGTTCGGTGGCCGCCAGATGTTCACCATGGCCGATTCCCACATGGGGTCAATTTCAACCACGCTTCCTGGGCTCCCCGTGGTACAAACTCCGAAAGCGTGGTCAAAGTGATTCCCGCCAGGAAGCAATAAAAAGTAACATCTGGCCGGCGATCACGGCCCGGAATCCCTAGCGGGATTCCGGGTCGTGGCCAAAGCAGCTGGGCGCTGCGGCCGCATTGGCTGCGGCGCCTGCCTGTCTCCCCAGAGGGCGGGCGGCAGGGGAGCGTGGGTGGGTGGGGCCGTGCGGCCGCACGTTGCACCGTGCGGGCCCGCCCCCTCCCCGATTCCCCGCCGGGATCAGCCGGCACGTCTATTCGGGCCATTTTTTGACCACAGGGGGTGGTTATTTCATTCACCCCCGCCAGGGATTAACTGGGACGAATCGGGACGAATCTAACTGGGAGGCTCGCCCCCTCAGAACCTAGCCTGTACACCCCTTTCTTTGACCACGGGCTGACTTGGAGAAGATCAATGGACCTGTCTAGAGTTGTTAAGGTGAATTGCCTCTCCCTGGATGAGGAAAGGCCGTCCGCTCTGTTCTTATTTCTCATGAAATGTCTTTTTCTTGACTTCAGCTACTCCTCCCCGTAGCAGATAGCATGATGCGGGTGTTATCGGAAGTTCAGATAATCCCTTGGGGATAGGAAACTGACTCCTCCTGTGATCTCAGCTTTCATTATGGTCCAGCTAGATACCTCAGCTGCAAACAGACAACCCACAAAGCTGATCCCTGGGCATTCATTTGGAAGAGGCCTCTCCACCCCTCCAACGACTAGCGATAGCCTAATGAAATCAATGTCTATTTTTACAGCTAATGAAACCAAGCATATATTTTAAAAACATTAACTCCATTTGCTTTTGCTCTTTACATCTACCAATAAAAATGTGTATTTTTGCCTTTCTCTTAATATCATGACAATGAAAACCTTTCCTTCAAGGTTTTATTAAGCTGGGCCTTTATTATTCCCAGATGTAACAGCAAGGAGGGAATTCCTGTAACCATTCATTCTGGTTACTCTTTCTACTCCTGTTCCTCCAATTACACACCCCTTATTTTCCTTGTACCTGCTTTATTGCAAAGAACCTGGCTCCCCAATCACCACTGGACCCAGCGCAGAAAATCTCACCTAGCAATTAAGTCCAGTCTGTCTGTCAGAAACAGACAAACCTTTTCCCCAATGCATTAAACAAAATCTCAGTTAAATGTGAGGGCTGAGAGGTCCACTCCTTTCTGGCCTCAGGCATGATCTCTGCTTGGGCCAATAGCAGAGTCTGCTGCAACTCCCCAAACAGCCATTGTTTGCCACAGGACGGAGCGGAGCAAACATGTATAGGGCTACTTGGGTGGGTAACGTTTGCAAGACAGAGCCCTTTTCCATCCCTGTGACTGAGAACAGCACGGTCTGTTGTTTATTAGGGAGAAGAATTTGCTTATGGGCTTTTATTTTATATTTGTATATCAGGATTTTAAAATGTAGTAATTAATAATAATAATTATTATTATCATTATTAGCAAACATTTATATAGCACCAGCAATGTACCTGGCACTTTACAAAGTAATTGAATAGACATGTTTAATAATATGTATATAGTAGAGTTTTGAATAGATTTTAGGCTGCTCTGTGGAAAGAAGGATTATGAGATTGCTGTGTGTGTGTGTGTGTGTTTGTGCACGTGTGCGTACGAATGTATTTATTTTTTATTCCATAGACCAATGTCAGTCACACTTGACAAAGGGCAGAATGCGTTATACATTGTGGCAGAGTACTGGCCCTTTAAGAGGCCGAGCACTGGGCCTCAGACACACCCAGTGGGGCGTGGTCAAGCCAGCCAGGGGTATAAAAAACCTCTGCCTGTATCAGTCAGAGGGCAGACTGGGAAGTGACTAGAAGGAGCAGCCTTGAGGAGAAGTGGCTTGAGAGCCAGGGGTCAAGAGACTTGGTGTGAGTGTGAGGCTGGTGAGAAACCGAAATGTAATTAGGTATACAAGATGGAAAATAGGGCAGTATAAATAAATGGATACTGATTGCTAATCCCCGGCCATGCCCTCATTCTAAGAGGAGCTATTGGGCCAGGGGCCACATTTGTGAAGGTGTTGTGGCAGGCGGAGCTAATCCCCAATAGACAGGCTGCTCTGAGCCAAGGGAGCCTCCCTGAGACATTAAAGGGGTGGAGAAATCAGGCAGCAATTACCCCTCATTCAGGGGAGGGGAAGGAGGGGTTACTGCTAATCCATGAACCTAACTCCGGCTGTGGAGACATGAAGAATTGTGCCCCAAGTGGAGAGTTCAGTGGAGCAGCCAACTTGGAGGCGTTTCCCTGTCCCGACCTTATGGTAGAGTTCTGCCGGTTCCAGAGACCGCTGGCTGGAGGAGTTCTGGAGACCAGAACGGCACCGGTTCCATGCTCGGCTTTGGCAACGAAAGGCGAGGCAGCAAGGCCAGCTTGGGGGCCCTGCAGAGGAGCTCAAGAGCCAGTGTTGCAACCAGCCACCCCGAGCTACTGGAGGGATCAAGGGAGGAATGCCACGGCCAGAAGGAACCTGTTTGGGCATGTGATCACTGATTATAAATCCCAAGTAAAAAGGGGTGCCTGGACTCGGGGGTACTCACGACTGAGTTCCCAGCTGAAATGCTGGGGCTATGGAAAGGTATAGCCACAGATGGAGAAACTGTGGGTGATTTCAGACGTGATGTGATCATGCTGAACCACAGTGAACCACGGTGAACCCCGCGGCGGGGCCAAGGCGCCCTGAATGTCTGTTCAGCGGCCGCCAGATGTTCACCATGCTGAACACCCGCGCGGGGCCAATTCCAACCACGCTTCCTGGACTAGCCGAACTAATTCCCGTGGACGCGTGGTGAACAATATCCCCACCCGTGATCAACCAAAAGTCACGTCTGGACGCCAGCCGCCGCCCGGGATCAAAGGAAATCATCCCCAGGCGTGGGCAATGAGTGCAACGTCGCTGCCAGGCAACCGGCATCAACACACTCACCGGAGGGAGATTTAAAG
>QEPC01003503.1:1347460-1371319 GCA_003113815.1 Sphenodon punctatus | reverse complement strand
CCTGGTGTCCGGTCCCCCTTGTCCCCCCCCCTTCCCTGTCTTTGCTATCCTCCGTGCCTGCGTGTGTGTGTGTGTGTGTGTGTGTGTGTGTGCGCGCGCGCTTGCTGTGTGTGGGACCCATGCGCCTGTTCTCCGTCTCCCTCTCCCCCCTCCCTTCCGTTTCCCTGGTGTGGGCGTTCCCTTTCAGTGCCTTTTGGCTTCATCTGCCCTTGGGCGGCCATGTCTGTGTCCCGCCCCTGTCCGGGGGATTCTGGGTGTGCTTGCCACGGCAGGGGATCGGCATCACGTCTGTTGTGCCGCCCCGGTCTGTGATCTGCCAGCTTCATTCCCCTCCGTGGTCCAGGTCCCGTCACGTCTGTTTGGGGCTTTTCTTGGCCCCGGGGGGTGGTTCATATCTTCACCCCCCCTCGGGATCCACTGTGGTGAACCGCCAGCCTGTCACGTCTGAAATCACCCTGTGTTAAAATGAAGAGGTGTAGTGGTGAGGGGATAGAAGGCAGATCTCCTGTCCTGAATAAGCAGGCTGTAGAAGAGACCCAGAAACAGCGCCCCTTAACTCAATCATGAGGACTGACCCAGAAACAGCGGCCTTGGGCTCAGTAGTGAGGATAAGGAACCAGAAAGGGGGAAATTGTCAAGCCAACAATGGATCTCTACCCTGACCCGAGTCCTGCAGAGATGAAGGGGAGGCGGGGGGACTAAGGTGTTGCTGGCAGTGTAACCAACCAGGACACCTTTGTTGTAATTAGGGTGGCCAGTTACGTAAAGTTTAGAGGACACTTATGAGAAATACAGGTTGCAGGGCTCCATTGGAGCCACTGCAGCCCCGCAACCTGTATTTCTCATAAGCGTCGTCTCTGGCCCCCCTAGTTGGAATTGTCCTACGTGGGTGATCAGCTAAAAAGGGAAAGTGGTCGAAGTGCTACCAAGCGGATTGAGAGGAAAGAATCCTCAAGCAGCAGGGAAAGCCAGCCGAGTGAAATGACAGCTACAGGCTGTACAGAGCAATTGGCTGCCCCCGTGATGGCCCATCCAGAGCGCTGAGAGCCCGGGGAGTTGCCAGATCAACCTGGAACTCGGAGCTTACGGAGGACAGAGTTTCCGGAGCCCCAGCTGACTCCTTCTGGCATTGCAAAGTGCCCGTGGGTCACCAGTCACGGGAAGGAAGGAAGGAAGGCGATATCCCCTGGGAGAGGCCAAATGAAGAGCTTGTAAAAAGTTGTAAATGAATGACCTGAAGGGGCTAATTAGGGCCCCAGGTGGGGGATTGTCCAAAGGGCCACCAAGCCCTTCACCAAGAAGGAATGAATTGGATAGCCTGTGTGAATGAATTGGTTAATGAGGTGTTTGCATCTACGGCAACCCTACCACCCTAAGGGTTCTAATCTCCTTCAGAGCATCTTCCTGTTGGGCCCTAAATAAATCAAGCTGAAACCTTGAAGTAAAAGGATGGCTTGAAGGAAGCCAAAAGATGTAACTATTCAGCAGTGAATGAAATGCGCTGAAGGAAACCTAGATCGAATGATCCATCCGCGGAGCTTGGCAGAGGCTGGATGGGCGGGGGGAGCCGCCCCCTTGAACCTGATGCCCTAGGTGGCCCCATCCCCCACTCACTGCAGATATGGATTGGGGTGGGGGTGGGGCAGGGACACCTAGGGTTTCTCTCCCCCCCACCGTGGCTCCCAGAGGGCTATACCCACCTGCATGCACCCCTGCTTGAGCGCTTACCAACCAACTGTAGCAGCTATTATATTTTTCACCTTGAAAATGGCCCAAAATATGACAGCAACCACAGAAACAAGCACTGAAACCAGACTAGAAATCATAAATACAAAATTTGCTCCCCCGCCCCCACCCGCCCCTCCTTCCACCTCCCTAGTTGAAAGTCTAGACCTCAAAATGCAGGGTCAAAAAGTAATCCAAAGAAAACCATAGGAGTGTTACAATCATCTTCAAACTAATCCTTACAACCCCCCTCCCCCCAAATTCCAAGGTTACACTTAAAAGAAACCCAAACATATTGAGAGATGGTGCTGCACCCTCAAAAAACCCCTTTGTTTTGTACTGTTGACACCAATCACGAATATGATTAGGATGGGGCGGGGGCATTTTAGGGTGTGTTTCCAGATGAAATGAAATGGATTTTTGCAGAGATACCTCTCCTCGATTTCTCTCCCTCCATACAGTGTTTCACTACAGTTTCACATCTCTTTTTCATTGCTAACGCTCTACAAATCCCATATTCCCTTTCATTAGCATTGTTCCATTTTGTGGACTCGGAGAAAAAACCCATTGACCCCTGGTTAGGGAATCATTGCAAACCTTTGCACCAGGAAGGCACGATTTCATGTTTGAATAAGACACAAGAATGAACTGGGTTCGATGGGAAGATGATGAACTAAGTGCATTGAATACACATTGAAATCTATTGTTCAGAAAAATAATATTTCCTTGTGAGTCATTGTTTCACTTCCCCCAGTCGATAGTCAGGTTCAGAAACTGCTGACCTTGAATGCACGGCCCTTCTCTGCAATTGACTACCTGCTAAATACCTCACTCGCGTCCACTAGATGGACTGTAATTCATTTCATTTATTAAATAACCAACTGGCCATGACATTAAAAAAAGAGGATACAAAACATTATACTGTCTAGAGGATTTACCATGGAGGGCAGTAACACTGCTCTCTGCTGGGTGGATTCAGAACTCCTTGGTTGGGTAACAGATTCCTCATTCCACTGGCCGACGGCAGATGAAGATACTCCTGCATCTCAACTGACCTGTGTTCTGCAGCTTGAGAAGAAGGGATAAATAGGAAAAACTGGATTCGGGAGCCCCTCTGCCCTGTGGGCATAATCCAAATGGATCTACAACAAGGGATCCATTCAAGAAACATACCCGTGGGTTAGCCATGGTGGCTCTCTTCCTTTGAAGGTCCCTGCCCAGGACCTTGGAGGGGTTAGTAGCCATGAATTCCTCCCCAGAGAGTCCCAGTAGCCCCGTGCCCTCACCTCCTGCAAGGACAGCTGTACCCTCGCCCCCAATGCCTCTCAGTGGACAGCCCCCCAGTGATTTGCCAGGCTGGTTCTGACATGTGCTTTATGGTTTGGCTTGGGTTAGAGAAGAGCTGGAATTACCCCTAGCTACCGAGCTCCCACCCCATCTTGATAGTGCATCACCCCCTGATCCAAACTAGCACCTGGAAATCAGTGGCCGTGTTGCCACCAGCTGTCATAGGCACTGGAACAGGCCCTTGGTGGGCAGGCTTTGCTGTGCCAGCCTTCACCGTGTCCCTGGAGGGGGTTGGTCCTTCTTTGCTGGGGACCCAGGCTGCAGGCTTCTCGAGACCGGTCAGCAGGCTGCCGTGCCGCGTAGCTGCACTCCGAGTTGAGATCTAGCGGGTGAGGAGTTCTGCTGGGGGTTAGTGAGCACAGAGCACGGCTCTGCCCACTGGGAAAACTGACATCTAGTGGAGTGGGGGACAGCCCTACAGACCCCCAAAGGCCCAGACCTGTTGTGTAAAAATGAGTGAGTGCGGGGAAGAGGACATTTTCCCCTCAGGTTTAGACTGCGGAGGAAGTGGCCACCTTAATTTTGGCTTCCAATAGTCCCCAAAAATTGAGGAGGGGAGGCTCAGGAACATCTCTCCCCCTGCCCCCTGCCCATCCCCTCTTCCTCCTTTTTAGGCTAGGAATCCAAAACCTGGCTTGGCTTCTTCTCCTCTGGCCGAAGGAGAGCAGGAGTCTCCTCCATAGCAACTCCTGTCGCAGGTAGGATTTCAGCGACTGGTAACCCACGAGCCCTTTGAAATGCCAGAAGGAGCCAGGTGGGGCGGCCTGGCTGAGTCAATCCTGAAGCCAACTCGGCCTTAGTTAAACACTGTAAAACCGGAATGCTGTTTACCAGTCGGGCCTGTAATGGAGACAGAAATAATCCTATTAAACATGACCTTTGATCAGCCAGGGCCCGCAATTAGACCAAGCAGGTTTTTTCTAGAACTGTCTAAGTACAGAAAGGGTGGTTTGAGGCAGCAATGCACTAGGCCTGCATGGGACACGGTGGTTTTTTGAATCCACCCCATGAGTCAACACACCTGACGCTGGGACCTTCATAAATGACTGGCCGCGGTCACTTCGAATTGTGCGCAGGGTTTGATGCATAGAGCTATGTGTGATTCTGTGGCACTGGCACACCAAGCTTACTGTTTTTCTGAGGGAAGGGTTGGTCTACACACCCTGGAACACCCACACACACCCCCCGCAAGTCTCACAACTCCTCCCCCAGGAGGCAAGGAGTGTAGCCCTTTGTCCTACTACTTGTGCTCTTTAGAACAGTCTAGAAGGATCCAGAAAAAGGTGGCAATGTTGGCAAATGATGTAAACTTAGTCAAGCATAGTAAGGTTGAAAGCTGGCTGGGAAGAAATACAGGAAGAATTTGCACAACTGAGGGCAGGTGCAAAACTGGGGGCAGTCCTGGTCACCCCGTTTCCAAAAAGAATGAGTAGAATTGTAAAACAAACAACAACAACATAGAGTTTCTTTAGACATAATGTCAACAGGGGTCTGAATGTGTGTTTTGACCTGTGTTCACCCTGTGGCGCTGCTTAGACACACAGCCCATCTTGGGGCTAATCGGTGCTTTGTTCGCCACCCGATCTCAGCACACAAGCTCTGCTGCCTCATTCCCCATGTTGCACCTGCTAACACGCCACGCGATATCATTACACACAGCGTTGGCCACGTGTTCAGCCAGAACACACAAATTGTCCTTGTGATGCAATGGTGTTCACATTGTGTGTTCAACGGGTGTTGGGATTGTTCTGGTGCTTACACACAATGGCCAAACACGTGCTTAGGGGTTTTGACACCTGATCTTTGTTATGTCTAAAGACGCCCACAGAAACCCACAGAAATCGTCTTTGTAGACCTTCTCCTTCTGAAAAGTGAATGGGAAGATTAGGACTTCAGCTGAGAGGGGACAGAAGAAGAGGAGGAGGAGGAGGAGGCCTCTGCCACCTCTTGTGATTTGAACCAGAGGCTTCCGCAGGCCAGAATGGAAGTCGGGATCAAACCGTGAGTGGAGATAATGTAGGAGCTCTATAGAATCATGAATGGTGCAGGGAAAAGAGAATCAGAAGCTGCTGCTTACCCTCTCTGAGCGCGTCTTCACTGAAAATAACAGGCAGTGGGTTAAAAAGAAGAGGGAAGAAGTTTTTCACTTTCTGCACGATTGGCCTGCAGAACTCATTGCCACAGGATGTTGTATTAGCAAGCCTGGCCAGCACCACGCCATTAGCAGAGAGCGCTGTGGTGAAGCATGTTAAACCCAGCTGAACTCTCTCAGGGTATATAAAGGCACAAGAAACTGAGAAGGAAAAGACTGAGGTTGTCGGAGGCCAGTGGGTGCCTGCCAGAGGATTTCCTTAGGGGAGCCAAAGAGCTGATGGAGCCAAGGACCCTGGAAAGGGGACAAATCTGATCTGCAGCTCCGGAGTCCCATGCGCACTCAGAGAGACTAGAAATGAAAGAACTCTGATATCACCCCAATTCCATGGCTTGGACGCGGTTTCCGAAGGCAGCCGTTGCTGGCTCGAAAGGGCAGCCGCAAACTTCCAAGGTTGGTTCTGAGTCACCAGAAGAAGGGAGCTTGTGGCAGCGTCTGAGCTGCTTGGATGGGAGGGGATACGCAAGGGGCTTCTGTTGCTTCACCAGCTGCTGCCGGACTCTTTGGGGACAGGAAACTGGACGCGGGGACAGTTTCAAATGCAGTTGCCATTTACTGTTTACAGCTTAATGAAAATCTCATCTTAAATGGCAGCCACCTTTAAACAGTGGCTCCTGACAGCTGGGACCTTGCCAATAAATGCCAGGCTGGATTAAATAAATACCATGGATTTTATGTTAACAGTATACAGCGGAAGCAGTTAGTCCCAGGACAAGTTTATCCTCCACTGTCCCCCCTTACTAAATTAGAATAAAAAGTATGAATCCCTTCGTAGAGTACGCGAGCCCCATGATGGAGTTACTACCCTGGAACGGATTGAAGGAGTAGACCAGACTCATTGACCTTGGGATGAGCAAGGGTGTAGCAGCAGGAGCGGGCCCCTGTCCCAATGATGGCTCCCCCTAGGGGCCAGGGAGCAGGGTCTCCAGCATGAGGGCTAGGGGCCTGGCACCTTCTCAGCAGGGGTCATTGCAAAGAGGCCTGTGTGCCACTAGGGATGTCAACAGCTCTGGGGGGCAGTTGCGCCAGCCTACTTCACCCTCCGGCTGGCCGGTCTGTCTGAAAGCAGCCCACCAGCCCTGTTTGCGGAGCTCCATAACACCCTGAAACAGTGCCAGCAGAGCAGGTCAACCAAACCCCGAGCAGCAGCCCAGAGGGGGGCTGCATGCAACTCTATGGTGTGTAAGGGGGGGGGGGGCGACACGCGGCCAGACCATGGCTAAGGGAATCCACTGGGTCCATCTAAAGCGGGCCCAGGTGGGGCTGGGAGTGAGCAGCCGCAGGGGTTCAACCCCCGGAGTAGCACCAGCTGCCCCCATGTCCATCTAAAAACACCCTACGCGGTTTTCAGAGTGAGTGGAGGCAGAGTGCTGGCCTCGCTCCCTCCCACTCTGAAAATTTTCTAGAAGCACTTGGGTCTCTTGCAAAAGGGTCCCCTCAGAGTCTGGGGCTGACTGAACCCCCTCGCTCCACAGTAGCTTACGCCCCACGTCTCCCCTCCAGTCCGGAAGCACCGTTAACACCGGAAGTACCATTTCAGGTATCCAAATCAGCACCCAAATACCGAGCAAGTACTTGAAAAACCAAAATTTCAGTTACTGATTTTTTGAGTACCTGAAATTAGCCGTAAACTCAAAATACACACACACACCAATCCGGGACAAAATCAGGACCAAAATAGCTATTTGGTTTGATCCAGGTACCAGAAATTCAATGGGGCATATACCCATTTTAGACACTCCCACAATGGGCACCACACGAGAACATCTTCCCGGCCCCCACCACTCCGAGCTCCTCCCTTCCAGTCCCAGACATTACTCATTCTTGGGAAATTCCTGCCCCCAGTCTGGGAAGAGCCCCACCACCGCCGCCCTGGCTTTTAAATATAGCTATCGGTGGGCTGGGCAAGCCCTTGTACAGATCAGCAGGGTCAAGTTCAAATCCCAAGCCGGAGCATGCAGCCGATGGAGAGAATCAGGTGCTTCTCCAAGACAATCGGTCTGATTCACATGCAGCTCAGCAGCTTTTGATGGCTCTATTCCAGACTTCACAGGCCTTCTTCAATAGTTCTCTTGTGTAGCTGATCCTTGTCTTAGAATTCAGCACAGCTCAATCAATTTCCCCCCTTTCTTTCTATCAACCCTGCCCCTCACCCTCCCTTCGCTTTCTCAATTTACATCTCTAGGGAGATGGGAATGTGGTGGAGAAGCCTGTCGCCTCCCTTCCTGGGAGGCCATGAACCGCTGGCCCAAGCTCCCATTATCCCAGCCGTGCTAGCCCACGGCCTCCTTGCGCTCCAGGCCTACTCAATTGGAATTTAAATGCTTCCTGATTGTTGTCTGGGAGAATATAGGGAAGTGCTGCATTAAGGAGTAAATTACAGCAGACAAGTAACTGGCTTGAGAAGGGGGAGTGAAAAGGAGAGATGAGCCCATCACAAGGCTAATTTGCAGAAGACGACGGTTTCCAACGATCGAACAATCTTCCAGCCGTCGCAGCGGGAGGAGTTTTTTAAGCAACTGTTTCAGAGAAATGCTGATGAGACTCGGGGTGGGAGAGTCATGGCATTGGCTGGTGAGGAGCAGAGATGGGGGACCAACTTCAGATCTCCTTCTGAACGTCAGAAAAACTCAGAAAAACTCTGGAGACAGGAGGAGGGCAGGAAGCAGGGGATGAACTGTCACCCAGTCTCATCTTGGATGTTTGCCTCTGTCTGCAATGGGCCCAAGCCCCGCAGTGTTGGGATGAAGACAGAGTTGTTCGATCGGTCCTTTTACTGGAACAGCTCCTGCGGGTGAGAGAGCCCAAGTTTTGGGGCCCGGCAAACGGCGCCCTTCCTCAGGCGAAGTCAGAACTAGACTGATCTATGGCATTGGCTCAAAGTTCTTGGAGCTCAGGAGATGAAACTGAGTCTTTGCTGGACTCCTTGGTTCTGCTCCTTTCCAAGTAGAAAAGGGAATACAGCTCAAGTTAGTCATGGTTTTCAATTGTAACATTCCTTTGGGGGGTTATTATATTTTTATATGAATTTTGCCGCATGTGAGAGGAGACAGCTCAGCGACCCCAGAGAATGTAATGCCGAATGTATCCTCACAGGGCCCTGCTCCTTCGGGCCCTACAGACAGCATTATGGTCCTTCAAAACCAGTGCAAAGCGGCTGCAAAATGCTACCGTGTCCGAGGTCGCTTGTGTGCAAGGCGATGTGAAATCGATCTCAGAACAAGCACATGACTGAGGTGTTACACTTGGAAGCACTCCCCACACTGCCCCTCGTGGGTCAGTGTGTGTGTGTGTGTGTGCACGTGCCCTGCCCCCACACGAATACAGACTGCTGTCCCAATTGCCCTGTTATCAGCCATATTTACCAGCAAGTAGAGCTCATTTGGGTACCTGATTTGGTTCCCACAGTGGCTAAAAGTCGCATTTTATGGTACCGTTTTGGGTATCTGAATCGGTACACAAATACTGATCAAGTACCCAAAAAAACAAAGTACCAACAAGCGGTGTATAAAAATACTGAATTTCCCCCAAATCCTGAATATTCCATGATGCAAACATGGGACACAATCCGGGATGAAATCGTGACAAGATCAGGATTTCGGTATACCAGTTGTTGGGATTTCAGTATTTCGAGCACCCAATCAAAAAACAGTTCGGGTACCTGGCCATAGCTCAGGTGGTAGAGCCCGTGCGTTTGCATGTATAAGGTCCAAAATACAATCCCCAGCATCTCCATTTCAGGATCTCAGGTAGCATGTCTGGGTGAGGCCTCTACTGGAGACCCTGGAGGACTGGATTTGAAACCCTGCTGCCATATCAGGTTGTGACATAAGAGCATAAATTGTGCCATACTACGTCAGACCAATGGTCCATCAAGCCCAGCACCTGTCTCTGACAGTGGTCAATCTCTGTCTGTTCGGAGAAGTAGTACCCAGCAATCCATTCCCTGTTGTGACAATATTGGGCCAAGATAGACCATTACGGTATACCACTTGTTGGTATTTTGTCACTGGGGGCCAATCCAATGGCCCGCAGACCCTCTGCCCCTGCGCACATGCACGCGGTTTCCACATGGCACAGTGTGCTGGCAGTGGAGGTGTGAGAAATCCGTGGGCCACTGGATTGGCCCCAATGGGTACCAGGAAGAACCCCAAATTTTCAGTTCAGTTTGAGTAGCGGAAATCCAACGGGTGTACCTGGTTTTATGGGTACCCATTTCACTACTAGCTGTGTGCATCTGCATGCATTCTCCGTTAACACAAGCAGGGAAGGCAAACAGCCCCCCCATTCTGAGTTGTCTCCGGCAGTCCCTTGCAGGCATATGTGAAGCCCAAGCTCTGGTGTGCCAGCTCCCCCTTTGAATTTCACAGCTTTCCCTGGCTCATCTCACACCCTTTTAACATGTCTTGAATGTAGCGTATTGTCTACTAATAAAGGAAAGAACGTTGCTCTTTGGCGACTGCCGAGTCCCAGCTTTCACGGCCCAGCCCAGAGCCGATGCCCTGGCAGGGGAGCCCTTAGTAGCTGCATTATTAAATGAGCCAGTGTCCAAGCTGCACATTCTCTTTACACGACTAAATTGGGTTGTTTTACCTCTTTAATAGGGCCGGATCCAACAGCCCAACGTGCACACAACTCCCGCGTTAACCCCTCCGCCTCTTTGACTGCAAATGGGGCTTGGTGTGTTATACAAAGCCCTGCTCTCCAAGTTACAGAATTGCACACAAATCAAATCCCTCCATTTATTAGCTTTAATGGAAAGTCCTTAGACACCCCGTCCTCCCCTCAGGGTGCAGAGAAAAGCTCTAATCTAATCACACTCCAAGCAGTCAAGCCAGAAAAAGTAACCTACAATTATTATTATTTTTTTAAATGTATCTCATGACTTTAAAGCTAAATCTCCATATTTTATCTCTTTTTTGGGAAGGGGGTGAGGGTGGAGTTCTGACGTTTGATATTTGAGCACCCTGTGTAGGCAATACTGCAGTTTGTCTAAATAAGCAGAGGCTCTGCATGCAGGGATGAGCTATTGATTAGACAGGTTATGCGAGGCGGAGCCCTTCACTAGATTCCACACCAACCAGAAGCAATAGGTGTCGGCGCAGTCAGGTGTTAATTACCAAAATACGTTGAGTCCAGATCTGTATTTTTGGTCCAGTAAAGTGCTTTGTCTCCATCTCTTGCATCTGGGACTAACACAGTCACCAGCTTCTCTCTCTGCGAAAAAAATGTGTAACTGTCAGATACTGTGATCCGCAAGCCACATGATACAGCGGAGCCTCCCTGAAGCCCTGTGGGTTTGGAAGTTTGGGTTCATAGCAAGGGAAAAGCAACCTACCGCCTAGAATTGTAATGAGAGCTGGAATGGGGAGCTCATTCTCTACCCGCAGGTAATAATACACACATTTTCAGGGACTGTTTTGGGTGCCTAAACTGGCAGCTGAACTCTGATCATGTCCCCTAGTACACCAGGCATTTCTGTATTCAAATAACCAATTTACAAAAAAGTCGGGGGTAGGAGGGAACCCTAAGAAAACCCACCAGAAAATCAGGACTGGATGTAAAAAATCTGGGACCAGATCTGGACAAAAAATGGTATTTCACTTGATTAGGCACCCAGCCCGGTACTTTTCGGGTACCAAATACGAGTGTCAGAATTACCAGGTTGTATCAAGTACTGCGGCAATTTCAACAGGTATTCCTGGTTTTGCAGGTACTAGTTAAATCTGTAATGGTAACAGAGCATGCACGCACACACCTCACTGGCCCCTGGACTCACGCGGCCCACCTTGCTAGGAGCAGATCTCTCACTCCTACCGACTGCATCAATTTATGGCAGGTCAGCCTGGCTCAAGGCTTTCAATTCCTTGCAGAATGAGGACGTTAAGCACCCACCATGCACAAACCAGTCACTTCATGTGTTTATTTCACAGCAGATGACTTTGTCTGGCTCCCAGGGTGACCAAATACTTGCATACAGTCCTTTATTATTCCAAATGGCTGGGCTGCAGTCCTTCTCAAGGGACATGTCCTGCCACAAATTTAGCCAGGACTTCATTCTGCAAAATCTGAGCAACTCTGGGCTCTTAGAACTA
Source organism: Sphenodon punctatus (assembly GCA_003113815.1). Classification (NCBI taxonomy): domain Eukaryota; kingdom Metazoa; phylum Chordata; class Lepidosauria; order Sphenodontia; family Sphenodontidae; genus Sphenodon; species Sphenodon punctatus. Next base: position 1,360,000 of record QEPC01003503.1, on the reverse strand, counting down.
TTACTAGGGATGAAACAAGATTCCGCCAAAACAGGAAGTCTTGTCAAAATTCCGATTCCCGAGACCATCTCGGTTGAATCAAGAACCTCTTGGTATTCGACAATGGGTGCAATCCTATGCCCTGCTGATCCCACATGGAGCCCGTGTGGATCCACATGGCCGGCACATAGTATTGTAGTTTGTCTAATACTACATAGTATTGTAGTTTTTATTGTATTTTAATGTTTTGGAAGCCGCCCCGAGCTGCATGGCAGGAGGGGCGGGGTATAAATTTATGAAATAAATAAATAAATAAATAGTGCCATGCGTAAACCATGTGCATGCGCACATACGTGGCTCCGTGCAGGGATCTGCAGGACATAGGATTGCATCCAATGTCTAAACTGACATTTCGGTTCTTGATTTACCGACATTCTGCTTACTGGGATCCTGTTTACCACTTTGTTGTCCCTTTCAAATCCCGAGAGGTAATACCAACATGGTACCTAATTTCTTGCACTCCATTTTCCTTTGTACTTCCTTGTCACTCATTGGCTGGTACACAGATTCATTTACTAATCTACAATCCAGTTGCAGATTGGTCAAAGCAAAGGGAACCACACAGAACAACAATTCTGACTGGAGATCCTGGAGTGGAGGTTAAAGGGTGGTCTATTCGCACAGTGCTTGGCTTAGAAATGCAGAAATGACAAACACAGAGGTAAAACGGTGTCTTCGGCAGTGCAGTAAAATGTAAATAAATGGTACACAGTACCCAGTAAACAGTAAGCAGAAAGTCGGTAAATCAGAATGGTAGCTCGTGGTATTGTGAGAATCGAGAAATTGCATCGGTGTTGGGAAACGGTCAGGAAATCAGTCCCGGTTCCCGCTATGGAAAATTTCTCGTGAGCAGCAATTAGCTGCTCATCCCTAATTATTCCTAATTAACACTATTCATGCAAACCGTTCTCTCCCTTGGACCACTCCTCTGAAGCACATACCAGTTAGGGAGACATTCCCTGGCTGTGGTGGTGTTGTAAATAGAGGAGGGAAGGATGCACAGTGACCATGATGAATGTTCACAGACACAATGCAATTTTAAAAAGAGCGTGTCAGCAGCAGTGGAGCACTGGGCGGCTGCATCAGGCGCTTGGAATGATGCAGGCGACAGAATCAATGGTACCGTGACCTGGGGGAAGCCTGTTCTTGGGGGCAGGGGTATGTATTGACTTGAAAGTGTCAGCTCAAGAGAACACTGAGCAGCTTGTAACTCATTCAATTATTAGACAGACATTCGATTAACAAGCTGCCTGCTAACTTGTCTGATTAATTTATCAGTCCATAGACATCCGGAAAGGAGCGCACGCTGACCCCGCTTTAGCGACTAGGCTGAGGACAGGAATTGAAACTGGTATCACATCTGTGACCTGTGGGTCAGACCCACATTTCCAAGCAGTCTGTCACGTGCCCAGTTAGTACCCAAGTACCGCGCAGAGCACCTGATTACTCCGCAAAATACACGGAACAGGAATCAGGACAGGATGTACATTGTTTGTGCAGATGGTTGAGGTGTGTCACGTCCTGCAGTGGTGCAGGGGGGCGGGACTAGATGACCCTTGAGGTCCCTTCCAGCCTTGTGACTTTATGACTGTAAGCCCATCGGACACTAATCGGGTACCAATTTGTGCTCGATGTTAGCGGGTCAGAGATGGAATTTTCATGGGTATATCCGTTTTTTCAGGTACACATTTCTGCTCTAGACAAAACTCTTCCTTCGCTAAGAAGCAGTCTGTGGAACAATTGCTGACATCAAGGTTCGGAAACCTTTTGTTGCCTGCGGGGAAGCTGGCTATTTCAAAATGACCAAGGGGGCAGACCAAGAACACATGCTAGCCAACATCACCCCAAATTCCCATATCCTATCCATGCTTAAACATAGAGTCCTAGGGCCAGAAGGGATCGATATTTGATCAGTTACTCCAGTGAGGTACTTTTGTCCTGATTTTTTTACTTCTGGTCCTGGAATGTCAACTGCTGGCCCCATAATTTCAATTTCCAGTACCAGGTTTCCAGGAATTTTCTGGCTATTTTTTTAGTAATGTTGGGCGCTTGGAAACGCACAATCTGGAATATCGGTGTTTCAGGTACCGGGAAACTCTTTGCATACCAGTTTGGATACCCGAAAGGCTGCTTGAAATTTCAGTATCGGGCACCTTCGGCTCGAGAGCATTTTCCTAGCTAGGAAATAAATACACCTGCTGGCCAATCAGTGAAGCTTCACCTTCTGTGCTGACATTGGAGGGGGAAAGAGGGGAAAAGGGTTTTCCTCCTAGCTCTCCCCTTCTCTGACTGTCCTGCTGCCAGGCTTCAAGTGATCATCTCCGCTCCTCTGTTCCCTTCAATCATACTTTCTTCCTGCCTTCTGACTTACAAGCCCTTAACCTTCCAGCCCTTTTACAGCTCCCGTAGAAGGCTGGGTGCCCTCAGCCTAGGCGATTACAAAGCCCTTGGAAGTGATTGAAGATTCCCTGGGTTATTACTCATTTTATGGGACAGACAATCGGGATTTTTCTCCTCCTCTGTCAGTCGGTCTACCCCTCTCTGGAGACAGCGTCTTTGCAGATAGTGAAGAGACCCTTTTATGGAGAGAGGGCTGGGGTCTCGGTGAGGCAGACAGCACAGACATTAATAACCACAAGAAGAAACCCAGGGCTGCGTAATGAGCATATGGAAGCAGTTTCGGCTTTGAGATAGCGTCTCCGAGCCAAAGAGCAGTCGTCTGATTTGTCGGCATCTGAGAAGCAGCACGTCTTTCTTCTCTGCATCTGGTAGCCGGCAGCTTGTCCTCAGCAGCCAACGCTGCCTTCTGTGGAGCCGTAGCGGTAACCACTAACCAGGCCCGAGTTGGCACAAACAATTGTTGAGTAAGGGCATAGCTAGAGGTGCCTGGGGGTGGGGGAGCGCTCCCTGGTCCAGCCGAGTCCCCCTGCCCCTGGGAGGAGGCATGGAGGAGGGAGGACATCCCATCGTCTCCACCTTGGCCCATTCCTACCTGCTACTTGGGAGTCAATGTAAATCCCGCAGACACTGCACAGTCACGTGCGAGGAGGCTTCGATACAGAAAGCGAGAACGTGGTCATCAGCCCTCAAAGGATCCCAGAGACTACGCTGATGGGACATTCGGAGGAGAGGGAGAAGGTTTGAAAGCCGGAACCCAATGCTTTGAGGCCGATAAGGAGGCCACGACGGTACCGAGACACTAATCTGGAGCACGGAATGTAGACATGTTTCCTCAAGGGGGCCTCTGTCTGTAATGTCTCCCCTCCTCCTGCCTGCTCTTCAAAATCCTTCCCTCCCCATTAGCATTACGTCCCCTCTAAGCCCATGTAACTCCATGCTAGGCAGAAGCTCTGTGCTTTACAAGTTGAGATCAATTTGGCCATGGATAAGACCTACATTTTTAGTACCTTTTTGAGTATTTGATGGGCTACCTGGTCAATGATTGGCTGCCCGAAATAACAAAAACCTTCTTTTTCTGGGCAAACTCATTGAATCTCATGGCTTCCAATAACCCCTCTATGCTGGTGACACTCAACTCTCTGTCTCTCTGCCACCGTACTCTCCCCCGCCATCCAGTCTCGTATCGCTGATTGTCTCTCTGACATCTCTGCTTGGATGTCTCGCCGCCAACTCAAGCTCAATATGACCAAGGCTGAACTTCTCATCTTCCCCCCTAAAATGTTCCCCTCCTACTTCCCTCTCAGTTTCCACTGAGGAAGTCTCCATCCAGCCGGTTCCTCAGGTGCGTAGCCCGGGATTATCCTTTGACTCCTCCTTCTTCTTTATGCCTCAGGTCCAGACTGTTGCTATATCTTGTCACTTCGCTCTGTACAATATTGCCTTGCCTTACTGCTTCCACTTTCAAAACCCCTTGTCCATGCTCTAGTCATCTCTCGCCTTGACAACTGCAACTTCCTCCTCACCGGTCTCCCCTGCTCTGATCTCGCCCCCCTCATCTCTGTCAACACTCTGCTGCCAAAGTCATCCCCCTTGCCCGTCGCTTTGACCACATTCAGCCCCTCCTCTCTGCCCTACACTAGTTCCCTCTATGGGACTGCATTCAGCACAAGCTCATGGCCCTCACCTTCAAGGGTCTTCATGGTCTTGCTCCCCCAGATCTATGCTCTTGTATCCTGCCATGCTCCTGTCTGGGAGCTTTGCTCCTCCTCTGCCCCCACCCTCGCCTACTTGCAACTCCCTTGCTACTCTAAATGTCTTTGCCCCTTCTCAGAAAGAATCACGGTTCTCAGCTCCTTCTCGTAACCAAAAATGAGCCGAAACCAGCAGCATCTTGGCTGCATTCTTGCCAAGAAATGTGGGGGCGGGGGGACAAAAGCAAAGAACTCTGCATGTGTCAAATGACTTTGAGGGCCATTCTGAGCATGCACAGCCCTTTCCAAAATGACGGTGACAGTATTGTTGCCATTTTGGAAAAAGGCAGCGGTTTTGTGCATACGTGGTGGCCGTTTGCGTGAAAACAAAAAGGGCTTTTTATTCAGCCCTCCCTGTAACCATGCTTAAGCAAATGACCCTGCAACTTCTCAGCTTCACAAATGTCTCCTTCTCCATCTCTGTGTTTCCCATTCCCTTCTCTCCCCCCCCCCCTTGATTGTAAGCTCCTTGGAGCAGGGACCTGTTTATAACTATTGATTGTACAGTGCCAAATACATTGCTGGTGCTATATAACTAGTGAATAGTAAATAATAATAATAACAATACCGCAAATGTTAACCGGTTTACCATTACTGGATGACCACCACTTTACCGTGCAAGCGAATGTTACCATTACTAGTCTAAAACCAGGTCCAGAGCAGCAGGACAGAATACATTGGAAAGGAATTATGGACAATACAGTAAATGACGATACAGTATTGCTTAGCAAATTGGTAAAATGATCAAAGGCTTAATCTTCCAAAAATAAATGGATGCTGCTGAGGATCCAGACCTTTCTGAATTGTGTCAGAGATCGTGGGTCCGGCTAGATCCCAAATCCTGGCAGTTCTTTGTTTTGGCTCTAAAAACTCTTTGGGGGTTTTGTGACATCACAACCAGTCCTGACACTAGATATAGAGGTTACATACCAGTAACTCTGTTCTTCGAGAGAGCTCCGCGTATTCTCACTCTTGGGATTCACTTCCTGCTCTGCAGGCACCGGAAAACCTCTTGTCAGCAGTATCCAGGCAGATTACGCCTGGAAAAGACTAGGACATGGTGAGGGCTCCGCCCCCTCCATCCCCCCCGCCATCCCGAGAAAAGCGCGGGCCCGCATCACGAGGGATGGTAGAATAAATAGGGGGAGGAGCCCTCACCGCCTCAGTTCCTTTCAACCCAGTCCGGAAGACCCAGCAATGTCCATCCAAGACTGAGGGGAAGGAGGGCGGGATGTGAGAATACGTGGAGCTCTCTCAAAGAACAGAGTTACTGGTAAGTAACCTCTATTTCTTCTTCAAGGATCTCCGCGATTCTCACTCTTGGGAGAGTGATAAGCAGTTCCAACCCCTACCTCAAGGAGGAGGGAGTCGAGGATGACCACTCAAGAATGAGTCGAGCACTGCTCTTCCCACTTGGAAATCTGTTCTGGCTGCAAGATCCAAAGAGTAGTGCTTCGTAAACGTATGGACAGATGCCCATGTGGCAGCTTTACAGATGTCGGATAAATTTATCCCTTGAAAGTTCGCCAACGATGCAGCAGTAGCTCGATTGGAGTGTGCCTTCAATCCTGCAGGTGGGACCTTGTCCGCTAAGGCATAGCATTTTGGTATGCACAGCATAATCCATTTAGAAAGTCTCTGTGTGGAAATCTTAACTCCAATCCTTTGACTTCCGTATGAAATAAACAGGGAGTCACAGGCTCTTATAGGTCTAGTTCTGCCAATGTAGAATGCTAGTGCTCTCTTGATATCTAGAGTGTGCAGCATTTGCTCCACAACTGAAGTATGAGGGTTAGGGAAGAAAACTGGTAGCGATATTGTCTGGTTAAGGTGAAAACTGGATGCTACCTTGGGAATAAACGAGGGATCAATCCTTAAATCAACTTTATCTCTATGGAACGACGTATAAGGAGGAGAAGCTCTAAGAGTTGTGAGCTCGCTCACCCTCCTTGCTGAAGTAATGGCTACTAGAAACACAGTTTTAATAGATAAGTCCTCCATGCTACAAGAAGCTAAGGGTTCGAAAGGAGGAGACATCAATTTTGACAATACAAGGCTTAAGTCCCACTGAGGGGCCGGGCGTGACCTCTGAGGGAAAGTGTTCATCAGCCCCTTTCAAAACGACTTCATCAGACCGTGGGAAAAAAGTGTTTCATTACCATCAGGTTGCAATTGTGATGATAAAGCCGCCAGGTGGACCTTTATGGATGTCAGAGATAAGTGTAACTTCTGAAGATTCAGAAGATAAAGAAAAACATGGTTCATATCCAAGGTTTGTAAAGAGATAGATTGTGCTACACACCACCTACAGAATCGTCTCCACTTCATCTTGTAACATTTGCGAGTCGAAGATCTTCGAGAATTTAGAAATATTTCTGAAACCTCCAGAGGAGCGTTCCTCATTGGGGTAGGATCAACCAAGCGGAGAAGTGGAGCATCTGTAAATCGTGGTGCAGAATTTCCCCCTGATCTCGAGACAGCATGTCACTGGAAGATTTCTGACCTGTGACGCCATTCCCTGTAAGGTTTGGAACCAGATTTGGCGGGGCCAAAAGGGAGCGATCAGAATGAGGTGGGCCCTGTCCGTCCTGACCTTGCACAGAACTCTGTGAATGAGGGGAAACGGTGGAAATGCATAAAGGAATGTCCCGTGCCAAGAGATGGCAAAGGCGTCCGATATCGATCCTGGTACTACTCCTGCTCGGCTGCAGAATTCCGGAAGCTTGGTGTTCCCCTGTGAGGCAAACAGGTCTATCGTTGGAGTCCCCCAATCTCGAAATATATCTGCCAAGACCTCTTCCTTCAGTGACCATTCGTGCTGATCCGTTGTCTTGCGACAGGCAGTCCGCTTTCGAGTTGTCTTGGCCTGCCAAGTGAATGGCGTGTGCATGTATGTCGTGTTCTATGCACCAATGCCAAATGGTCTCTGCCTCTTTGGAGAGACGAGTGGATTGCGCTCCCCCCTGTTTGTTTATGTACCACATGGCTGTGGTATTGTCTGTGATGATCTGAATGTTTTTTCCCTTGATGTGGGGTAGTAAGGCTTTTAGAGCCTATCGTATGGCCCGCAACTCCAACATGTTAATGTGAAGGTATGTCTCCTCTCAAGACCAAAGCCCGTGAACTTTGATGTTCTCCATGTGTGCGTCCCATCCGGTCAAGGATGCGTCTGATGTGATAGTTGCCTGAATGCTGGGGGGATCGAAGGGTACCCCTTTTAGAACTTGTTCCGCATTTGTCCACCATTGTAGATTTAAGAAAAGTCCCCTTGTTATGGACAGCTTCATGTTGAGGGAGTGGATGGTAGGAGTGTAATTGTGGGCAAGCCATTGTTGCAGTGGTCTTATGAGTAGGCGTGCATGTGGTGTTACCATTGTGGTGGAGGCCATTAGCCCCTGAAGGTGGAGAAAAAATTGAACCGACTTGGTGGGGTGGGTTTGCAGAGTGTTGAGTGCCTGCCGTATGGCGAGAAGTCTCTCTGTGGGAAGGTACGCTTTTGCGTGTCTGGTGTCCAGGATCGCCCCTATGAATGGCAAGTGTTGTGCAGGTTGTAGGTGTGACTTTGCCAGGTTGATGACAAAGCCCAGGTCCTTGAGTAGTGACATTGTCAACTCTAAGCGTTGCAGGAGTTCTTGTTGCAATGTTGCTGCGATCAGCCAATCGTCTAGGTACGGGAAGATTCTGACCTTTTGCCATCTGAGATAGGCCGCCACCACTGCTACGCATTTGGTGAAAATGCGTGGTGCCGTGGATAGTCCAAATGGAATACCCAGTACTGGAATAGGAGGTCTCCTGCAATGAATCGTAAGAATTTTCGGTGAGATGGTCGTATTGAGATGTGGAAATAGGCATCCTTTAGATCAAGGGAGGCCAGCCAGTCGCCTTGTTGCAATCCCATGAATATGATGGGTAGGAAGGTCATACGAAATTTAAATTTCTGAACGAATTTATTGAGATGTCTCAGGTCCTGTATAGGGCGAGAGCCTTTATCATTTTTAGGGACTACAAAGAACCTAGAGTAGAACCCAGTGTTGAGTTCGTTTCTGGGGACCTGCTCAATAGCCCCCTTTTTTAGGAGTTTTTGAATTTCAACTAGTATTTGAGTGGATGGGGGGGGAGCCCCTGGGGGGGCAGGAGGAAAGGGGAGGTGGTGTGTGGAACTGTATAGCATAACCCAGTTGTAATATCTCTCTGACCCAGCGATCAGTACAGATGGTTTCCCATACGGGTAAGTAAGGCAATAGGCGGTCCTGGAATGAGGGATCATCCTCGTGATCTCCCTTGATCAGCGTTTTATTAAAAACGCGATTTTGTCTGCTGCCCAGACGACGAATTAGAGGAAAGTTTGCCTCTGCCCCTTTGCCTATTAAACGTTTTACGTTGTTGAGTGCCCTGTGGTTGGTGATATGGGAAAGGATTCTGCTGTTCGAATCTTTTTCCAGCCTGGTAATTATAATGCTGGTAGGGTGACCTTCTTGAGGAAAAGGTATAACCCTGTGTAGCAAAAGGCTTTTTTCGAATGGTCCTAATGACCCCCGTGGATCTTGCCATTTGATTCATTTCTTTAATCTTTTTCAACGTATCATCGGTAGAGGCCAAAAACAATCCTTCACAATCAAATGGCAGATCTTCTATTCTCGTTCTCTATTTCTTGGGTCAAAGCCGTGGAACAAAGCCAAGCATGCCTACGGAGGGCAATAGCAGATGCCATCCCTCTAGCATTGGCATCCGCCATATGCATGTTTGCTGTTAGTTGGAATTGGGCCATCTGCATGCCTTCCTTTTGAAGTACTGCTAACTGGTTTGGGTCTGAGGTAGTGCTAATCTTAGACCATAGCCAACGCTGATAGCCACACATGGCTGATGCGTAATTCGCAATTCTAAAGGATAGGGAGTCCGAGGAGAAGCCTTTTCTTCCAAGGACGTCCAATCTTCTTCCCTCCCTGTCTGCTGGGGAAGTCTGTACCCCTCCCGCCCTGGACCTTACAGAGGCAGCAGCAATTACTAACCAGTTGGGAGCGGGGTGGTTGTGGAATATTTGCGCCCCTTCCTTGGACACCACATATAGGGAATCTGCCAATTTGTTGGTAGGAGACACCCAGGCCGGTTTCCCCCATAAGGTAGTGGCTGGTTCCAATAATTGCTCCAAAAGTGGTAGCATCACATGCCCCGATTCCCCCTCCCCTAGGATACCAAAGATGGGTCCTGTTTGAGCTTTCTTAACGACCCTCGTGGGGAGTTTAGGGAGGGAGGATGCCATCCTCCTCAGCATAGCCTGGAAAGCCTTAGAGTCCTCTGTGGCTAGCGATATATTGGGGTCCGATATAGTGTCTGAAGGTGGTGGGGAGATGGTCTCATCCTTCTCGAGGGATGGGGATGACGATGAGGATGATTGCGACGCCGATCTCCCTGGGAAAGCCGTTCCAACTGTAGCCGGTACCAACGGTACCGGTTCCTCTCTATGGGTCCCCAGTAGAGAGGTCAAGAGCTGCGTAGCCCCCGATGGAGCTAACCTCTCTTGTGGCTGCGTGACCACTATTTCAGGTCCCGAACCGTGTGTCCCGGTGCCAACGGTGCCGAAGGTCCAGGTGTGCCTGCATCGAGCCCGTCTCTGACGGTGGGGGGTGCGATATCGTTGCCGTTGGTGCCACCCTTGGCAGAGCCGGTGGGACATAGGGGTGTCCCCTCTGCGTCATATATTCAAAGTCCTGTCTAAATGGAGATGGACTATGCGAGCGGTACCGGTAGTCGTGGGCGTAACTATAGTCCCGGCGCCTGTCCCTTGGCAAACAACATGAGCACGGTGAGCGGGATCTGCACTCCATGTGGTACCAGAGGGGTCCGCGTTTGTCCCGGTACCACGGTGATCCAGACCGTGAGTGGTAGTGGGGGGACCGTAAGTGGGACTCTCTCTGTGCTGGTATGGTAAGTAGTAGGGGCGGTACCAACCGTGTCCATGGAGTCAGCGGTGCGGTCACCCTCATCGGTCCCGACGCTGGTGCAGGTGCTTGTAGGGGTTGCGTAGACACAGCCATTGATCCCAACGGTGATCCCTGTCTCTGGGGTATGGCGCCTGTCGCAGGGCGTTCCGCCGTCTCACGTGAGGAGCTTTTCTTTTTCTTTTTCTCCCCACTCTTCGAGCCCCGCTCCAGTGAGTGTGTGGAGCTGTGTATGCGGGGTGCATCGGCACCGGCTTCCATAGGGCGCCTGGGGCTGGGCACGTGTGCATCCGCTTCACCTTCCCCGGAGTGGACGGTACCGGTAGTGGAACCGTGCGGTACCTTGATCCTGGTCTCCACGGAGTGGGCGGTACCGGTGGTGCGGGGACTGGCTCTCAGAGGCGGTACCGTCGGAGCCAGCGCTGCCGGAGTCATTTGCGAAGTTTCCATCGGTGTAGAGTGCCGGGCGGGGAGCCTCAGAGGCCCCTCTTCACCGCCTTCTAGTGCCCTTTTTGTCAGAATGTCCTGTAGCCAAAGTGCTCTGGCTCGTTTTGCTCTGTTCAACAGAACAGAGCAAGCTCCACAGGTCCGCGTATTATGACCTTCTTCCAGGCAGGCCAGGCAGCGGTCGTGCTGGTCACTGATTGAGAGGGTGGCCGGACAGGAGCTACATCGTTTAAAGCCCGGTTGCTTGGGCATTCCCGTTCGCCCAGAGGGCGTAAAGGCCCGGGGAACATCCCCGCGGGCTAGGGCGGCACTCTTACTCACAAGAATGTTCTTCTTTCTTCTATATTCTGTTGCTGACTAAACGCTGAAAAGCACTGAGAAGTCTTCCAAGGCCACGCGATTGGAAGGAACTGAGGTGGTGAGGGCTCCTCCCCCTATTTATTCTACCATCCCTCGTGATGCGGGCCCGCGTTTTTCTGGGGAGGGGGGGGATGGAGGGGACGGAGCCCTCACCATGTTCTAGTCTTTTCCAGGCGTAATCTGCCTGGATACTGCTGACGAGAGGTTTTCCAGTGGCTGCAGAGCAGGAAGTGAATCCCAAGAGTGAGAATCGCGGAGATCCTCAAAGAAGAACTTGCATATCTCTAGAACCCCATCGAGATTATGGCTCTTGACGAGAGTTTTGAGACCAAGAACAAGTCAAGAATCGGGCGTTCTCAACAGCAGTCTCACAAGAGTCTCGAAAAAGAATAAAAACACTCTCTGCGTGCACAGAATGGCCGCGGCAGCCATTTTACACGTGCGTGGAACGTTGTTTTTTTTCCCAAGAATCTCACGAGATCTCGAACTGTCTCGCAGAGGGTTCTTCATTTTGATTCTTGTTTCCACCCCCTAAGGGAGGGGGCTGCTTTACAAAAGGCCAGGGCGAGGCATTGCCTTTCCACTTGGTTGACGTGTGGATTGTCAGCCGATCTTTGTACCCCTGGTTACAACCACCACCACCTCCCAGTACTGCCCCTCCTAGCTGTGCCCATGGGGCCGTACCTCCTGCTGGTGCCCTGCTCCCGGCATGGCCCACGCCACCCCACTCCACCCATGCAGTTGCCAACAAGGAAACGTTTAAGAATGATGGAATCTTTTACTGGTGGCAGTATTGTTTTAACTGACTTTTTTTGTAACGTTCCAACCAATTGAAAAATAAAGGGTACTGAAACTAATCCGACAGCAAGCTTGCCAAGCATAATGGCAATGGGTTAGGTTTTCCTGTGATGAGACATTTTCATGTTGGAACCGGTGGGGAAGGGCTGAGACTGTCACAGAGTAAGGACTCTGTGAGTGTGCACAGCCAGGTACAGATGTGGAGGACAGTGCAGGATACCCAGTGCCAATCTAACTTCTGCTGAGTCCAACACACATTTCAGAGTCTACAGGTGGTGGGGCAGCATCACTGTGAATCCACTGCAACAGTCTAGTCGATTTCCTTCCCGGCTCCCAGTTTTATGGAAAGTTTGGGAACCCTTGGTCTGCACTTGGAGAGACCTGTCTGAGCTCAGTTCTACCTTGGCCATGGGCGTAGCTACCATAGGGACAGCCAGGACATTTGTCCCGGGGCCCACCGTGACTGGGGGCCCATCGCCCCATCCCTATGGTAGCTAAGCCGGCCGCCTGTCCTGTCTGAGGTTTCCCTTCCCCACAAGTTGTGGCTCTGCAGCTCCGTCTGGGCCCCCCTGCCAGCTGACACATGGTCCCCCCTCAGCCCCTCCCCTCTGGGCCCACCCATGGGGACATCACCCCCCATTGGTCAGCCGTGGGCTGACATCATGCTTGACCCACCCCCCATAGCCATACATGGCTATGGGGGGCGGGTCAAGCATGCAAGCCCTGAGCCCTCCACATGGCAGAGACCCGGAGTTACTTCCGGGTCTCTGCCATTTGGAGAGCTCGCTGGCTCGCTCCATGGGGGG
>QEPC01003503.1:1288420-1345982 GCA_003113815.1 Sphenodon punctatus | reverse complement strand
TGTGATTTTTAACCTGAATTAAGCTCATTACTAAACCTGGAATCCCCTCAGCTCCCGCTAGGAGGGACCTGGCATAGACAGGCTCACCTTTATAAACCCCAGCTCTTCCCCACACACCCCTGCTTGCTTGCTTCTTTCTTTGTTATTCAAAAATAATGGATATGTTTGCAGAGCTAAAGACAAGGAAGAGCCATTACAGTAGCTGAGTACATGTTTTCTTTACACTGTAATTTTATTTAATAAATACCGTTTAATTTAATAAGTACGTTTGACAGTTTTATGCAATAAGGACATTGAGGGGAGGGAGAGGGACAGGGGAGTCTATGGTGATTGGGTGAGGGGGGCCCCACAGTACATATCTTGTCCCTGGGCCCATTCCAACCTAGCTACGCCCCTGACCTTGGCTTTGCACTCTGCGTGGTGGGGTCGTGCATGCATAGGGGCCGTAGCAAAGGGGATCAATGAGACATGGACAGAACGCCACTGACACGATCTGGACCCAAGCATTTTTTAACCTTCACTTTTCATAGCACTAGGCTTTGCCATCTGGAGCTCCCTTCACGACTCCACAGTGGCTTTGTGGTTGAGACATTCAGCTACATCCCTGAAGGTCAGGGGTTCTCATGGTGTATTGACCTTTGGTCAACGGGGACAGGGAGGGAAGTGCTGGATGCACGCCTCCCTTGTAGACATCAGACCGTGGAAACCTGTGAGCCTGACCATATTAGACGTCTGGACTTTGACTTCACTCTTGCAGAATTAGCAGCTTCTGCTCAATTCAATTACCATTGCACAGGAGGCCCCAGTAGCCGATCCAGTGTGTGCATGTGTGTGTTGCAGCTGCTATTTTTAGAACAATAATGCTTCCCCTCTGTCCAAGTCCAGGAGACAGTGAAAACCGAGCAAGCCTAAACTTTTTTGCCATTGACGCCATAATAACATTTGAGGTTTGGATCAGCCTTGGAAAGTAGGATCCTCGCCTTGGAATAATGCCGTTCGGGGCTGTGCGACACTTCTGCTTCAGGAGGCTCGACTAGCCTCAGATGATTTTGATTATTTTGCACAGGTACAAAATGCAGCTGGAGGGAACGGAAAGCTACGGTTGGAAAGTGTGCATCAGGGAGAGGGGGTTTTGGGGGTGTGGGGGGGAGTCTGGCTCTGTGTGTGATCCAAGGGCCTGCGGTGGGGTTGGCACTTTGCACCAGTCTGAAATCCTAGCAAACTGCAACCAGGCAAGCATGCAGTGACAGATAATGCTAAGGGCTTGCATTCCTGCAGTTACACTGGGGACTGGGACACGGAGGATCCCCAAACTGCCTTCCTGAATTCTAATCCTCTCCAGCCCACTATCTATCGCTGGGAGTTAAAAATGACTCTGCTGAGAGCTTCCCTTTCCCCCACCAGTTCATTGTTCCTGCAATTTCTTACGGAGAAGACAAATCTCTGGATTTGTAAGATAAATCCCCATTCCGGTTTCAATCAGATTTTCAATTGCTGGATCGAGGAAGCTGGGAGCAGACCGTTTTAAAGTGATGACAGAAGCTGCACTCGGTTTTCATGAGAGGGAGCTTAGTATTTAGAACACGCTTTGGATGAGTGCAGTGACAAGCTTTCAGTGCCGTTTTTGCAAAACGCTCACAGCTGCCAAATAAAAGGAGGGTCTGATCCTTCTCAGCCCTGGGAAGCCAAGGACAGTGCTCCCATTGTGCTATATAAATGTTTGCTAATAATAATAATAATAATAATAATAAATAGTCTGGAGGAGTAGCTGGCTACAGGCCTGATCCTGCAACTCTTGCCTGTGTCAATAATCCCTACTCATGTAAGCTGTCCCACAGCACTGAAACAAGTACACCCCCAAAAAACAATTCAAGCCATCCGATTTCCAGTACCCAACCCGAGCTGCCACCTTCGGCTATTAATCATACTGACTGACGGGTTAACCAACAATCTCCCAATTTAATTTATTCCACTCCCACAACAGCACTGAGTTTTTCTGATACTGAGCATTCAAGTTTCCATCCCAATTTCTTGAGTGTCCGTCCTGATTTTCGCTGTTTTCCTGAACCCATTTACGAACCGATCATCATTAAATCGGTACTGATCATTCCTGATTTGGGGGCTAATCGGATTCCTGATGCCAACGCCGTGTTCGAAACGGCGGGTATTAACCGTGGCCGGGTAAGAAATCAGGTCCCTGTTTCATCTCTACAGTCCCATTCATTTCATTTAGGACAATGGTAGAACCTCCCATCCAGATCCATGGGAGCCCCAGGCTGGTCCCTCACATAGGATGGCAGGCAGTCATCTCACGGGGGAAACTACCATCTCAGGTCTGTCCTAGGATGAAGTCCTATCTCTTTACCTTGGAGACATGGCAGCGGGGAGAGAGACTGAAAGTGCCCTGACCCCAGTTCCTCCTGGGTTGCCCAGTGCAACGCTGCTGCTGTCCTACAACTTGGAGCAGCTCCACCAGGCGTCCATGCTTCTGCTGCATCAGCCCCCATTCCGCCCCTTCACCCCCACCCTTGCATAAGGAGGGTGCTGTACAGCACCCTGTAGACTTGCGGCATGCACCAGGGGACGTTCCCGGGGGCTCTGCCTCCATCTCCCTTCCTGCAAGCAGCTGCAATTGCAAATTCCTGCTCTCAAGAGTCTCCCAGCTGGAGCAAAAGGACTACAGGATTTGCCCTCCTCAGGAAGGATTGGATCATGGGTCTCTCTGGAGTAAATGACTTGCACTTTCCCACACAAAACAACTGTAGCTTCAAAATAGTGGGGTGTCTCCAACGACTTCGGCTGTCGTGCTTGAGGGTAACTGAGGACAGAACGTTACGCTTTGATTTTGGGTGGTTTGGGGGAAATATATTTAACAAGCACACACAAGAATATGCTTCCTTGATCAGCAGTGAGTGGCTGGGTGACTGGCTTGAATTAGGACCATGAACAAAGACAAATGAAATACAACCCGGAATGTTTGGTTTTCCTCTGTGTTTGGTGTCAGCACTGAACCAAGCGCATCTAAAAGGCCCATCTCTAGGGTGAGGGAGGCATTCCAGGGGCTTTAGCCAGTTTGCTGGCACTGAATTAGGCTTAATTTGTGGTTGGAAAAATATCGAGGGGCTGAGGTTGGCGAGAATGACAGACTGCGTTTCCAGTTGGAGGGAAGACAAAAGGCATGTGTTGTAAATAATCTTTGTTTCCTTGCAACAAATATTCATTTGAATCTTAAAATAGAGTCTCAGACATTCACTTCCTAATGCTCCATCCTTCTAGGGGGATGCTTAGCGGCATCAATGAAGTGGAAGGACTGGCGACTGCTTAATAAATATGGTGATGGTTCCAACTTTGAGTAACAAGATAGTGGACATCTTGATCTGAGGGGGCCAGGTTTGGCCTCACTGCAGCCTGGCCTCTGAGCATGGTGGCTAGGCCGTGGCCTCTCCTCTGCTAATCCTCTCTCACACACACACAGTGAGTGTTTTCAGATGGACAGACTACCCTGTGGCCCACCAGGCTGTGCCTTACTGACGGTGCTCCAGAACATCACAGAGTGCCACCAGCGGGGCAGGCCAGTCAAACCCAGGGCACCAGCCTGAAGCAGAGCAGTTGTCCATCTGATGCGTGGACCCAGCCGGCTGTTGCCCCGGGCAATATTACAGAGTTGTAGACACCAGCCAAGAGCCCCGGGCAATTGCCTGCAACTCTATAGTGTAGGGAGGACGTGCCACATGGACAGGCTACAGGCTGGGAAACCGCCAGGCACATCTGAACCCAACCCAGGTGGGGCTGGACGCAGTGCACATGGGGGTGCACCCAGCAGCTCCAGGGCAAACAGCCTTTGCATTTGTCTGAAAACACCCATTCTCACACTCACACACATCTATTACATGAACTTTTCCCCTCTGTACAAAACCAAGCTAAAGAAGTCATGGCCAGATTACTTGTTAGATTAAGCTGAAATTTGAAGTGGCGGGCCACCTTTGACCCAACCTGATGAAACAGGTTATTCCTCTTAATTTCATCCATTTTGAAAGAATGGTTTCATATATAGCTTTCCAAAGTCTGAAGAGGATCTGTTCTATTTTCCAGTCGGATGACAATTAATTGACCTAGAAGGTGCTTCATCAGACCAGCCTCTCGATTGCCCCTGTGTCGTGCTGTGTTTTAGAGAAATGACATATCCCTGTACAATGTCAGGAGCTGCAGCTCTAAAGCTCAGAGGGTGGTCATTTTGGGTGGTTCATAACTCCGAACAGCATGAAAAACTACATTTTGCTGGGTATAAATATATATTAGGAGAGACGACAGAATGTTAAACAGCAAAAGCCCAGACTTATGTTAACAAAAGCAAGGACATTCTGAGTTACCTCATCTTTAATTTATATTGTCGTGCCTGGCTTTAGAAACACAAAAGTTATGTTGGAGCCTAGACTATTTGAGTAGTTGTGTACCACTTGGAAACAGCCATGGGCATCAGAAGAGGAGTGACTGTTGCCATAACCCTGAATTCCCTCATATCCATACAATGGGTTTTGCCTGGTTCAAAACAGAAAGAAGGATATTATTATTATTATTGTAGCAATGTATCTGGAGCTGTACAATCAGTAGTTAAAGACAGACCTCTGCCCCAAGTGGCTCACAATCTAGGAAAGACATGGGAGAGGGGAACAGAGGGAGCGACAGGACACATTCACAAAGCTGAAAAGTTGTAGGTGCACATGCTGAGCTGAGTGTGTTTTTAAACCCACCGCTAGCACTTAAATGGGTCGTCGTCCCCCCCCCCCACACACACACACACTTTGGGGTTTTTTGAGTACCATGTTGGGCAACCAATGAGATGCCCAAGCACTGATCACGTGCCTGGTCTCCTCCCCACCACTCAAAAATGGTGTTTTACTCTTACTGATATGCCAGCTACTGATTAGTAAATCGCTAGATTGGTAATAGGAAAAGTAGCGGAAGGGAAGCTGAAAAATCGGGACTGGAAGTTGGTATTCCGACCAGGATGAAAACTGGACAACCCATCGGGCACGAATCTGGTAATTTTCAGTACCCAGCAGTGGTCGGTCAAGTTGAGTACCGGAGACTCAACAAGTTTACCCGTCTTTCTGGATATTCGTTTCAGCTCTACACCCACCTCCTTCATAGTGTCACTCTAATTTTTAGCAGAACCTGTGAATTTATTATTATTTCCATAGCACCATCCAGGTGCCTGTCGCTGTGACCAATCATTCATTAGAGACAGATCCCTGCCCCAAGGCATTGCAACCTAGACATTGAAGTGTTGTAAGAATCCAGTGTTGCCATTACACTTTCCCCAAATTGCTTTCTGCTAAGCACACAAGAAGTCCCAGGCAAGGTCAGACCAATAGTCCATCTAGCCCAGAATCCCATCTGCGACAGCGGCCAACACTGGATGCCCAGCAGAGACAGACATGGGCAGGGCACTTATTATTTATTTATTTATTTTTATAAATTTATATCCCTCCCTTCCTGCCTCACAACGTATTAAAAAAAAAAAACACCAATAAAAATATAAATAACAATAATATAAATTCTATAAATAATCAATATAAAAACATCAAAAATACAGATAGTGTGTAACAAAACATAACACCCCCCCTCCTAACCCCCCTTTAACCCTCCCCTCCACCAAACACCTGGTGGAAGAGCCAGGTCTTACACTGACGGTGGAACATAAGAAGGCTTGGGCTGAGGCGAACCTTGTTACCAACAGGACTATTGATTAATTATTTTGGAGGCTCAAATTACGATTAAAATGTTTGGGATTTTATTTCTGTATTATTAATGGGTTCCCTTGTTGGACAACAACTAATTTAATTGAGAGACATTGAATGAGTCAGATTTATATGAATATTCAGATGTTTTATTGAAGGTGAGCATCAAATATAGTCCCCAAGACCACTCAGCAATTACATATGCAAATATGAAGATCACAGAGATATACACTAGAAAAACATACAGTCTCAGTAGCAATGATCTCTCATACAACTGTTTGAAATATTCATGTATATTGTCTGGAATTACTCTGTAAACTATGCTTGGCTTTCTCTGCATTTCTACGTAAACTAAGATATATTTTACCCTCCATTCAGCAAGACCAGCTTCTGTATGGATATGGGAGGTGATCAGCTCCGGACAAGATGGAAGTAAGTAAAGTATAAAGAGAAAAAAGGAAAGAAGTGATCTCTGCCATTCAACCTATGACTTTTAAAACCTTCCATTCTCCTCCCATATCCACCCAAGATATTGGCTGTTCCAATAATAAAACCGTAATTCTAACCAATTAAAAGCTAAACTCCGTTGACATATATATAACGTAAAATGGAAAGTTACTTAAACTTTAATAAAAAATGCGGTTTACTAGTTTTAACAACAACAATACCATTTTTGGATATCAAAGTTCAACACCTCAAGATCATCCATCCTGCTTATCACTAAAGTAGAGGCCAGTTAGGCCAAGTTCCCTAAAATCCTGCAACGACTAACCTCCACCCTATGTTCCAATCTTAAGCGATCCTGCCCTGTCACCAGCACTTAAAAATTCTAGCACTCTAAACTCTAACACACTTTAAAATCCTTTTAAATTAAACTACAAATTCCTATACTAAGCATACTATTTCTTATCAAACCACTATGCCCTATAAAAATGAATACATGATATATGAATATATGTGTGTAAATATGTGAACAACTATCCAGGCCTCAAGCCTGAACCTATCAACTCAAGGACCCAGGCAACAACCTCCACTGGGAGCGAGTTCCACAGCATCGGAGCAGTCGCTGAGAATGCCCGCCTGTTGGTCCCCACCCGCCTATAGCAGGGAACCTCCAGGAGGGGGTGCCCCCTGATGACTGCAGGAGCCACCCAGGGGCCCAGGAAGTGAGGCGACCCCTCAGATAGATAGGGTCCAGTCTGCTTAGGGCTTTGTATGTCAACACCAGCACCTTGAATTGGACTCAGAAGACTATATGCAGCCAGTGCAGAGCCCAGAGCACCGGCATGATGCACTCCCGACTGTTATGGGATAGGGGTAGAAAGGAAGGGGGAAATGGGGATAGAAGAAAGGACGGGAGGCGGGCTTCTCTCCTTGAGGCACAACGAGGTAAAGGTAATTCCCGCAAGGTCTTGTTTGGGCTTTCCCTCCTTTCCGGAAGGCAACCCGACTCATCACAGGGAAGGAAAGGAAGCCAATAGCCAGGGGGGAAGTAAGGATGCAGGGGGGCACTCATGGTTTCTCTCCAGACGTGAAGGGGTCCAGGGAACCGTGCTGAGGTTCATGACGGGGAGGCTGCCGGGGGGTAAGGGTCTAGGGAGTGGGCAAGGGAAGCGGGGAGGGGGAGTGCAGATGAAGGGGAAGGAAAGGTCTCGCTCTCAAAGATGTGCAGGGGACTTGAAGGACAGAGGAGCAGAAGGGTGGGTGCTGGAGGGAACAGGAACAACAATGACTCTCTCATGTACTCGGGGTAGGGGGAGAACATTGGGGCTCAACAATCACATCACTAGTCAACACAAACACATGAAGCAAGGAACAAGGATCATCTGTCACATACTCGGGGTAGGGGGAGAATGTTGGGGCACTCGCTCAACACCCACGTCACTCGTCAACACAAACACAACACAAAGCAAGGAACGAGGATCAGGATCTCTCTCTCTCTCTCTCAAGGAAGTGGTCAGCCTCTCACGAATGATTACCAGCGGGGTGTGCTGGCCTCGCCAGTGTTTTTATCCCTGCTTGTGGACGAGGTGTATCTAATCGGGGCGGGACTCTGCCCCTGCTGCTTGTCTGCGCTCCGCCCGGTGTGCGCTGCGCCTGGGCAGGGTGTTCCCTCCAGTGTCTGCGGGACCCGGTTGTGCAGGCCCCGCCCCTCCATTCCCACCGCCGACCCTGGTGGCGTCCTTGCGCAGCTGTCCTGGTTGCTGAGAAACCCGGGAAATGCTTCGCCACAGCTGAGCTCCCCGCCGTGGCATAACACCAACAACCCGTCCCAGTAAGCAGATGGGCCTCGGCATTCTGCACTAGCTGTAGCTTAGGGAAGAGTGACCCATTCCCTGTGTTTCACTTCCAGCAGTCCAATGTACAGGGACAAGTTCAGCATCCAGTTATCTCTCCTGAGCATCTTGGCTAATGGATAGCCAGTGACTCATGGTCACTGATGAGTGGCCCTGCTTTCCATGAGCCATTCCAGATATTTTTTGGACCCAGTTATACCACTGCCCTCCCAATACCTCATGGGAAGGAGTTTCACAGATTAATAGTGCATGTATGTTCAAGAAGATATCCTGCCCCACACCCTACGTAAGCATACTGAAGAGATGTGCACACGCAATACTCCTATTTACCTCTACGATGTTTGTGAGACCTTCTATGGGGCAGTTTAATGTTGAGGTTTTTTATTTAATAAAGAGGGTGTAAGAGGGTGTGGGGTGAGTGCTGCATCAACACACATGTGTTATTTACATTCACAGTTCAAGGGCAACAGCATACACACACACACACACACACATCTATAATAGGAGTCATTCTAGCCCAAAGCCATTGAAAGCTAATATTGTATAATGTTTTCCTGTGTATCGAGTCTGAGGTTTTGTATTTTGAATCTGATAAGCTATCAGCTGTGACAAGGAAAACCTTAAATACACATCACAGCCAAAGACATTCCACGCGCAGTCGACTGCATCGGAATCGGGGCTGCTTGAAAAATTTTAGACAAAGCCTTTTCACGCTAAAATGAATCCACAGGAAAAGGGCAGCACCTGATCATGTTGGCGGCCATTCGCAGAGTCACGTCACCCATCTCCTTGAACAGGACTCAGGCTTCCAGCCAAGCAGGGCCAGACTCTAGCAAAGACAGACAAGATGGCCGCCCATATGGCCCTTCAGCCAACTATGCGCTTCCCTTCCCACCCTGTTTCCTCTGTTCCAGACAGAAGGAGCACAGCAACCAGGTAGTAGGATGGACAGCAGGTAGCTAGGTTCAGTCTGGTGTCCTCCTCACCTGCTCCTTCCTACCCCTTTCCTTCCAGAGCAGAGGAGGGTGCAGCTACCTATCGAAGGGCCTCCTAAAGTACAGGGCCCTTGGCTAGTCATGCTGCTCCTTCTGCCTTTCCCTCAAGCCATGGTGTAGGGGAGTTGGGACAGAAGGAGTAGGGCCTTCTGGGCTGGGAACATCCTGTTGTACGGCACATATGTAGTACTGGGTGCCCCCCCCACCCCGCTCATCCCACCCAACCAAGGTGGCTGCTAGTCATTAGTGCTTTCCTTAAGTCCGGGGCAATCCATCCCCCAACATATTGCTGCTTGGGTCCTCTCTTCTAGACACCTTCTATCAAGCTTCTCCCTGGGCTCCCAGATTTTACCCCTCCCCGTGCACTGAGCCTCTTCTAGGTTCCTGGCTTTTTTGAGTCTGTGTCTAACTCACTGCCCCTTGAGCTTTGCGGTCTGGTCCGTCAGCACCTGCCTTGGCTTTATTTAAAGTCCCTGTACACCTGGGTTCAATTAACCTCAGGGCAGGTGTGATCAGGGTGAGGGGGCGGCTCTTGCAGGGACTCTGGGTTGCAGCACCCTATCACAGATTGATTTGAGGGAAGCACCCGCCTCTTCCCCACGGCACACATCCTCCTGAGCTCCCCACAAAGCCCCACATCCCATCGAATGCCCATGTTCAGTGCAATGCCATCACTCACATGCCCAGAGATACTTTGCTGCTAGACAAGTGCAATAGTCATGGGGGAGAAAGGGAAGGGGGTAGAGTGAAACGGATACCTGATTCAGTTCTCAAAAACTGGAGTACTGAAAGTCCAGTTATCGGTTTTTCAGGTCCCCAAAATTACCCCCAAAACTGAAATAACACTCAGAAAACTTCCCAAAATCCAGGATGAAACCAGAATGAAAACTGTATTTTGGTATGCTGGTTTGGTATTTCGACATATCGGTATTTCAGGTCCCTGGTTAAAAACCAATTCAAATATCGAAAAGTACCTGAACTTTTCAGTTCTATTTGCTTGCCATAAATTTGAGAGGTATACCCATTTTTGTGGGAGGGAGTTGTCCTTGCACCTCAAAATCAAGGGTGACATCTCCCCCACTTCATACCACTGTTTTTAACCACAGTGGTTGGGTGTTTCTAAAGATTCATTAGTCCATGTTTGTGAGAGGTGGAGAGAAGGGGGTCACTGCGTCGCTCCCTTTGTGAAATCCTGTCTCAACTTCAGGAACCAGGGAGTCACATAGGTGGGTGTAAGGATTCCTCTTTAGAAGTTCCCCAAATGTTGTAAACCAATATTAATTTTGAGTTGGGGCCAGTGCTGCCCGGCTTTGTATTTCACTTGAACTCTTCTACCCGGCCGTTAGTTCAAGCTGCCTGTTGGCTGTGTGCTAAGGTTCTTTATTTATGGGCGCTCTATCAAGAGAGGCCTTGGCAACATCCCCTAGGACAAATGATAAATATTTACAAAGTGGCTTGAGCTATGTATACATAGATGCTAGATTAATAGGCCAGAGCCATTAGGGGCTGAGCTTTCCCAGAAGCGGCCTTGCCGTTGGTTATCATTATCCCAACAACAGTCCGAGAGCTACAGAACTCAACATTGTAAACTCCATTTTTCCTTCTCCAAAAAGTTGTTTTGTTCATTAACACAATGAACATAGTTCAGAAACTGGAATGAAAGCCCGTCCAAATGACAAAGATGGCTTTCCTTGACTTGACAACAGAGTGAGGCCAAGGTTCCAGTCACAAGAGGAACCACCAATAACACAATTACAAGGAGAAGCTCACTGTGTGACAAACCATTTTTTATGAAAGATCCACATCTCTAATAAGCTACAGAAAAGGGGGAGGGGGGGGAAGGATAACCCTGAAGCAGGAATTCTGTCCAGTTTCAATGAAATGGGGAGGTTCAATTGGAATTCAGACTGGATGAAATTCCGATCAGAATTAATTGCTTTCGGCAATTTACACATGTGCCAAGTGAGCAGTGGCCATTTGGCGTATGCACAAATCATCAATCAGAATTCCGACCCGAAATTTATTCCGACTGGAACTCTGATCAAAAATACCAACAGCCGTTTCAATTTTGAGTAACTTCCACAAAATCAAAATAGCTGTTTTGGAGAAGCCGCAGAAGGGGGAAAGACATCACTGTAGGGAGCGGGGTGAACAGCAGAATCTTTTACAAGGAGGAGTAACGTCATTCTGCTTCAATGAATGGTTGGTTTTTGTGTTTTGTTTTTTAAAAAGTCTCTATAAACATGGCCACCTACATAAGGGCAGCCTGGGTGACCAAGTTAGGTAGGGCCAGTCTTGAGACAGGACGAGCAGGGTAATTCTGCTGGGCTCATGATTTTTCGTACTTCCGTGAGCCCCACACTGGTGCCCTCTTCTCAGCAGGACAGCAGAGGGGGCTCCTGTTATCTCTCAACAGGGCCCCCCAAAACCCAACCGTCTTTAGGGTCTTGGGGGCGCTCCAGAGTCTTCCTGCCTCGCTCCCTTAGTGCTGGAGTGGCTCCACCCCAGAGTTGATACCTTTCTTGTGGGAGCAGCGGCTGTGGCGGCGAAAAGGACGTACCTAACGGTACCCATGTCAGCTCTCACCCGGATGTGGCCTCCTCTGGCAAAACATGCTGCCTCTCTAAACATGTATTTTTCTCATTATCTTTACTGCATTTCCCCCCATTGTTTTCTGATTCTTCTTAATCCTACCTAGAAGATCGACAGATATCTTTTGCAGCCTGGCCTCATAAGCAACTCCGTCTGCAATCAGTGTAACGTACAGTGTGTTTGGTGACTTTGGAATTGCAGACAAAAAGCAATTTTGATGAAGTTGAAATGTAGGGTTTGGGTTTCAGGTGCTCCGCTGCTCTGACATGGAACTACTAAACCTTTAATGAAATATATATGATTCCACTATAAACACCCTCTTTATGGAGCACACCTGGCTAGTGTAATGCAAACCATATTTTGGACTCGTAAGTAACACATACAGACTGCTCAGTAGTAATGTGAAGTCTGTTTGGTATTTTATAGGTTATAATTTTACACAGTTAAAAGCAAAATCCAGGTAGAGCGACAGCAAAAAAACCTGTAACTGGTACATTGTACAGTTACCTTGAGCTGCCATAAGGCTGGAGGGAGCGAGGTAGAAGTCTTTAAATAAATAAAATAAAATAAATAAATTGTATGCACCAATATAATAATACAGGAGGCATAATAGCTGACTCACAGAATATTGTAGTACAAGGGGCATGAAAAACATCAAGTTTTAAGTTTAGTAGCATCTGTTTCTTCTCACGAGTGCATTTTTGGCAGTAAGTACCTTTTAACTTGCTTTAAACTCCACTGTGTTTCCACAAGCTGCTCCTTCTGTGTTTTTTTTTAAATTTTATTTTTAAAGCTAACAGAGGTAATGAAGGATATTTCTCATTTTGAAACCAGAATGGATATCCCGTGGAAAAGGGGACAAATAGCAATCTGTATCTGTTTCAGCTCACTGGAAACAAAACAGGAGAAATGGTCAGCTATGATACCACCAATGTTCGTTTCATCGAGTAACAGGCTTGGCTCCACTAGGAAGCTAATCCCCGCAATGACTTTTAGCCAGTTACAGAGCTGTTCCCACGGCCAGAGTTTTCACAGGACACCCCAAGGTGATCTGGGCAGTGGCAAACCCTGGGTGTACATGGACATTGGCCAAGGAGAGCTTCTTGGATGTGTTGCCATTTGAAGTGGTTTTAACCCGCCATGTGTTTCCAATGAGGAAGCTGTATCTGATCTCCATCCTCAGAACAGGCATCTGATCTAAAAGACAAAGCTAAGCTCCTCTTAAATCTTCTCTTCTCACTTCTCATTATGTTACTTGCATTGACAAGAGAGAGTCTACATTTGGGATCCATGAATACCAGGATTTGGAGCCAGCAGCTCGGGATAAGAAGGTGGAAGGTCAAGTTGAGGTAGCAACATAAAGGCAGGTGTTGAATTCCTTCTGCGTCTGAAGCTCAGACTTGACTCCAAGATCTTCTCCCCACAAATGACACGTGGAATAGAGTGAGGAATGTCAGTTTTGCTGGAGTGTCTGGGAAGCTTGACCCAGGTGATCCTGATCTGTGCATTTGGGAGGTGTTTGTTATTAAGGGCAGTCAGTTCAAAGGTCAGGATTCATTCAGGAAGGTGCACAATAATAGTTTCCCCTCTCCCTTCATAGACTCATAGGAGACTTTGATGGAATCCCCCTCTTGTCCAGTCCCTTGCCTTGGATACCTGCCTCTACCTATAGCATTTGCACATAATCCAAACTCTATGTACACAATGTTGGGTTCCAACTTAGGGGTTAGCTGCTACCTGTCAGGAAAAGGACCCACCTTGGAGGGAGTCGTGAACACTGCATTGAAACCCTCAGCTCAGTGCACGGTGCCAGTCGATAAAGCAAACAGAATGTTAGAAATCATTCAGAAAGGGATAGAGAATAAAACTGAAAATATCATAATGCCGCTATATATTTATTATTTATTTATTTATTTATTTATTTATTTATTTATATCGCAGATTTATATAAATTTTTACCCATTCCTCCAGGCAGCTCAGGGTGGCTCACAACATAAAAGCCCATAAAAATACAATATGAAAAGGTGTAAACTAGCAATACTGACTAACAATATAAATAATCCATGAAAGAGAACAGTGTGCCAAGCAAGAATCAAAAACCCTCTCCCCACCCCAGCATCAAATGCCTGGTGGAAGAGCCAGGTCTTACACTGATCGATGGTGCGACCGCACCTTGAATATTGGGTGCTGTTCTGGTCACCCCATCTCAAAAAAGACAGTGGAACTAGAAAAGGTGCAAAG
Source organism: Sphenodon punctatus (assembly GCA_003113815.1). Classification (NCBI taxonomy): domain Eukaryota; kingdom Metazoa; phylum Chordata; class Lepidosauria; order Sphenodontia; family Sphenodontidae; genus Sphenodon; species Sphenodon punctatus. The sequence continues at coordinate 1,332,116 of QEPC01003503.1, read as the reverse complement.
AACGGCAACAAGAATGATCCAGGGTTTGAAACGGCTTCCATATGAAGAGAAGCTGGATAGGTTGGGGCTTTTCAGCCTGGAGAAGAGATGGCCGAGAGGGGATAGAAGTTTATAAAGTCATGAGTGATGTGGCAGAACGAGTAAATAGGGAGCGGTTACTTACCCTCTCAAATACTATTCGAACAAGGGGACACCCCATGAAACTAACAAGTAGCAGATTTAAAACAAATAAAAGAAAGTATTTTTTCACTCTGTCGTTGCACAATTAAGTTGTGGAATTTGTTGCCAAGGTCAGTAGAGTAGCTGAGTGGGATTAGATATGTTCTTGGAGGGTAGGTCCGTTAACGGCTATTAGCCAAGTGGGTTTAGGGGACATCACCACTGACTGTCGGGAGCTGGGAGCAAGCAGCAGGCAATGGAGTGTCGCATTATGATGTGTTGGGTACTTCTTCCAAGTGATGGAGATTGGCCACTGCTGGAGACAGGATACTGGGCTCAATGGACCATTGATCTAGCCCAGTCTGGCACTGACTCGTATGTTCTTCTCCCTGACAGATGCTGCCTGTCCAGCCTTTCCTTGAACATGAACACCTCCAGGAAAGGGAATTCGACAACTTCTCTAGGCAGTTAATTCCGCTGCTGAACTGTTCTAAGGACTTTAATGTTTAACCTAAAACTACCATCCTTCAGTTGAAACCTATGGCTTCCAATCCTGTCCTATCCTCAGGGGAATGGAGAGCAAATGTCCTCACACCCTTTTAGATATTTGAAATCTCACCATATCACACTTGTTCTTCTTTTCTGTAGACAAAACATACACAGTTCCTTCAGCCTTCCTGCCTGTAACTTGTATGCTAGACCCTTGCACTTCTTCGTTCCTTCCTTTTGAATCCATATATATATATATATATATTCTGGACAGTTTCTGGACATACATCAACATTATTCTGGGTTGTGTCAATAGAAGCACTGTAGAAGTAGTGTATATATATTCTACAGTGCTTCTATTGATACAACCTAGAATGGTGTTGGCCTTTTTGGCAGCAGCGTTCATAATGTTGACCTCTGTCCAGTTTGGGATCCGCGATACCCCTCAAATCCTCCTCAGCCAGACTGCTGCCGGCCAGTTATCTCCTGCCCTGTACTTGGCATCTGTTTTTAATTTCCTGTGTGCTGTGCTTTACACTTTGTTGAACTCCACTTTATTGCTTTCATCCCTGGTCTCCAATTGATCAAGGTCATCGTTTTGACGTTATCTCGCCCATGACGTAGTCTGACTCCCTGGCATTAAGCAGGAGGCATAGTGTACCTACCTACACCATTCCTGAGAAACATCTGTCTAACCTATGTTAAATGTTACTCTGTGGAAATACCCCTGGCTACAACTACCCTCCCATCAGTCCGAAGACTCCAGTGGTACTAACCAGGCAGTTTATTTAATTTAATTTATTTATTTTATTTATACATTTCTATCCCGCCCCTCCTGCCATGCAGCTCGGGGCGGCTCCCAACATATTAAAAGACAATAAAATCAATTAAAAACGTAACATATTATCAGACATTAAAACAGGGCTAAGAACAGCATAAAATCCAAGATAGGTGGGGGCACTAAATACAGCCCCCTACCCTCCCTCCCAAAGGCCTGGGCAAACAGCCAGGTCTTACAGTATCGCCAAAATGTTAACAGGCTAGGGACCAGGCGAGCTTCCTCCGGAAGGGAGTTCCAAAGCCGCGGCCCGACTACCGAGAATGCCCTCTCCATTGTGGCCCCCCGCTTAACACGGGGGACCTCCAGGAAGGCACCCCCGGCGGACCGCAGGAGGCGCTCTGAGGCGCGGAGGGTGAGGCGGTCCCTAAGGTATGAGGGGCCAAGACCGTGTAGGGCTTTATAGATTATCACCAACACCTTGAACTTGGCTCGGCACGCTATCGGCAGCCAGTGCAGAGCTCGGAGCACAGGTGTAATATGCTCCCGACGGCCCGTCCCCGTAAGAAGACGAGCCGCCGTATTCTGCACTAGCTGCAGCCTCCGAACCAAGCACAAGGGAAGCCCCACGTAGAGTGCGTTGCAGTAGTCGAGCCTCAAGGTGACGAAGGCATGGATGAGGGAGGCCAGGTCCGGGCCAGAGACATACGGACGCAGCCTACGCACTAGATACAGCTGGCGGAAGGCAGCCTTAGCGACTGCCTCCACCTGCCGTCCCAGACGCAGGTCTGCATCCAATAAAAACAACAGACTACAAACCAGCAAAGCATAGGAGGGCAAACCCCCCCCAACCAGGGGGGCCACCCCCCCCTTTGCTTTCCCCACCAACATCACCTCCATCTTATCAGGGTTGAGTTTACTCCATAGTCCAGCAGCATCCTGTTTCAACAAGTCTAAGCCTTTCTCTGGGTACAGAAAAGGGATGTGTGTGTTCATTCTAGCTTGAATATGGTGTAGATTCTCCTTACTCTTGGGAAGTCATCTGACTTTCAAGTTGATTGGAAGCAGCAAACCACACAGCAGCAGCAGCAGCAGCCTTCCACAACAACTCCATTTGAGACGTACCAGATGAGACCGTATCCAGCCTCCCAGGCACCCAAGACTTCATTCTAGCTGAACAAGGGTTTGATTCGCTGGCCCCACGTTACACAAGACGAGCAGGACTACTTCCTGGCTGCTCTCAGAGCGAGTGTAACCCACCAACAAACCAAGGAAACAGCTGGGATCTTAGGAGATTCCTCCACCCCCAGGGAGTTATTCTAAGTACTAGGACGCTCCTTGGAGCCAATGGATTTTACAGCAAGTTTTTAGGGTGACAGTCTCTCTCATATGGAGAAAGCCACAGCCGAGGCAAATTAACCTGGTGGCCAAAGGGCCCAGCAAAACCCACTGGCAGGATCTGAGCCAAGGGCTCACAAGATACAGACTGACTCACTTGCCAATCTGGCGTTTGGCACAAGGAAAAAGAACAGGTGGTTTATCGATAAGCGCCCTATAGGGGTAGTGAATAATAGTGGTTGCTCTTTAGGTCTAACTTTCACTAGCACATTGAGTTGGGTGGCCCATGACCGAAAAGTGGCTAGTCAGGTGCCAGTCAGTTAGTGGGAGATTGGCTTTTTTTTTAACAAGTCCCAGAGAAAACCATGGGCCGAAGTCTTAAATGTTGGGAAGTAGAAGCTTGAGGCGACCCTCCTCTATGGGGCGGAACTCTGGAGAGTGGAAGACAAAGCTGCAGTCATTGTTGAGAAAGCCCAAAGCACCAATGACGGCTTTTGGTACAGAAAGGAACATCGGCCTCGATGATGAGGATGGAATCAGGGTCAGTAAATATGCAAACTATTGCTAGGACACAGTTGATCCATTATTAGCTAAAGATTAGGGCTAAGCGGGTCTTGCTTGATCTAGCAGAACGAATGGAGCTTTCATTTCCCTGGGTAATGATGACAAAGGAGGGACTTTCTCATGCAGGTCTAGGAGATAGATGGACTGGTGACGATCAGTTACCCCTGCCTAACGATAGGCAGATCATAGCTCAAAGGCTTCTCAATATTTCAAGGCAAGTGGATGTGGCAGTTGTGGGGACGTTCAAATCTTCTACACTTTATAAAGATATTAAGCCCGACTGGGAACAAGCTCCCTATTTAGCCCTAATAAGTTATTCAAGGCCCAGGGAGGCCCTTACAAGACTCCGATTTGAACAATTAGGAATGGCAGTCCAGGAAGGCTGTTGGGCACGGATTCCATATGAGCAGTGACTGTGTTCATGCCCCTTAAATGAGGTAGATGATACTGTGCATCTTCTTTGGAGCTGCCCTTTATATTTATTTATTTATATTAAAATTTATATGCCACCCCCTCCTGCCACAGGCATCTCAGGGCGGCTAACAACAATATAAAAACATATTAAAATACATAACAATAAAACTACAATTAAAACAACCCAAAAGCCCAAACAACCCCCCCACACACACCACATCTCCCTTGGTAAAGGCCCAGCGGAACAGCCAGGTCTTACACTGGCTGCGGAAAGAGCTAAGGAAGAGATACCTGGACCCTTTAAGAGAACTTGACGGGCATAGGGATACATTTGAAAGGACCATCTGGATCTTGCAGAATATGTCCCCTGCGTGTTGAGTGCACTAGCGTCTTATACTTATGCTGTGCAAAAATGTAGGAAGAGAAAGGCTAATTAAAGGTGATAGCATGTATGTCTGTGGTATTTAAAATGTACTGAAATTTTAGTTGCCAAGCAGCCTGTTGATTGTCCAAATTTGTACACTTACTGATATATGGATTTTAAATGTATTTTGGACAATCCCTTGCATAGGATAGATTGATATTTTGCATTGAGGTGTCATTCTATTTAATGATTATGTGCATATTGCCGGCTACATTGTTAATTTTTGGCCTATGGCTGTAAATAAATGACTTACTTACTTACACTTACCAGTCGATAATCCTAGCTCTCTGTCCGAGTAGGATCAGAGCAGACTGCAGAGGTTTCTGTGCAGGCCTGGCAGGAATTAACACAGCAGCAGTTTGTGCACAGTGCTGATTGGAGGATGGAAGCCAGGTCAATGGGTCTCGGTCACTGAGGATGCAGATGGGCAGGTGGCCCCATGCAGAGCGGCACTGAATAACAGGGCGGCGGGGATGGAAGGGCTGGGTTTTGATCCATCTTCACGCTTCTTCTGTGGGTATCAAGGCTGCATTTGGACAGCACAATTACTGGCCATTGGGTTGGCTAGTCCAACACAGTTGTGTGGTGGTGGTGGTGGAAACACCACGGCTTTGTCTTGGGTTTACAGCAAGACGGCACTTCCTTGCATCATCTGAACAGGTTTGCCCTGTGATGACACCACAGGGATCCGTGGTAGAGATGCGCCAGCTATCTTTGAAATTTGACTTTTAGAGAGCTCTATCTTCGTTATGTTTTTGCAGTTTTGTATTTTCCATGAGAGGGAATCATGAGTTGACACCTAAGCCACGCCCAAGAGACACTTTGTCCTTAGATGGTCAAAGCAGGCAGCATTTCCTAAAGCAGACCGTTCATCTCCTGTAATCTCCTCAACCCTCCCAGCCAATCCCACTTTGAAACAGGAGGAGGATGGGACCAACTCAGTGACTGCAACCAGCCCATCTGACTGATGTCAGCACCAGGTTGCACTGGTGAAGGATTGAGTGAGCACCTGAAAGCTGAAACTCCATTCCCACAAGCCAGTCTAGGCTGTAATTGATTCTCCACTTCCCCCATCACTTGGTCTATGATGTCAGTTGCGATCGGCGAGGATTCTCGGTCTCGATCTCGGTCTCAGTCTCTTGAATAACAATCCCACAGATGTTTGCTGGAAAAGAACTTGCAGCTTGGAGGCAAACACTTTTCAGGGAGTTCTGCGGCTTAATGGGGTACGTGGGTGGGGGACGGGGAGTGCATGTGGAGGCAATTTTCTTATGAATTATACTGTTTAGCTTGTGTCTCTGAGATTATTGAGGGGATAAAATAATTTACACTATTTCTAGCTGTAGTATTCTATCTCTGAGAATGTACAGCTAAGCTCACTCATTTGGAATTTCAGGTTTACAAATGTTCAAGGCATGATCCTCGATGGGATGCCATGTGCACTAGCAGATAGCCTAGGCCCAAGTCCCACTGAACTGAGTAGAACATGCTAACTACTACAGGGCATACAATCCTACCCAAGACCCTGCTGTCCCCTCTAAGGTTGGAGATGTGGTGGTTGAGCGGTTAAGAAACTTGGCAACATCCCTGAGGTCTTGTAGGGGTGTGCATGTCATTTTTGATAGATCAATAACGAAAAAAAGTCATGTTCGTTATTGTTATTGCAATAATGAAAATGACAAAAAATGACAACAAAATCAATAACGATAATGAAAGTCGTTATTGATTTTGTTATTGCCTAGCAGCATGGCAGGGGTTTTTTGGAGGGAGATGTTGCGAGAGAATGGAGGAGGGAGCAGACATCTCGGAGCCAGAAACAGTGTTGAACTCTTGAATTAGACCTGTGATGGGAAGGGAAGGACCGGATGGATGTAATCACTGGCCAATGAACAGCACAAGCAGGTCCCAGGCAGTTGAATGTCACCCTGTGATTGCTCAATGCCTCCTGCCTCCCAGAACCAATCAAGGGAGCTCTTGGGGAGGGCACTGCAACCCTTTATACTGCAGGGCTGGGCTGCTTGACTCTGGTTCTGTGTTAGCTATTGCTCTGTCAGGGGGCATTTGCAGAATATAGAGGTTACTTACCAGTAACTCTGTTCTTCGAGAGAGCTCCGCGTATTCTCACTCTTGGGATTCACTTCCTGCTCTGCAGGCACCGAAAACCTCTCGTCAACAGTATCCAGGCAGATTACGCCTGGAAAAGACTAGAACATGGTGAGGGCTCCGCCCCCTCCATCCCCCCCATCCCGAGAAAAGCGCGGGCCCGCATCACGAGGGATGGTAGCATAAATAGGGGGTGGAGCCCTCATCGCCTCAGTTCCTTCCAACCCAGTCCGGAAGACCCAGCAATGTCCATCCAAGACTGAGGGTAAGGAGGGCGGGATGTGAGAATACGCGGAGCTCTCTCGAAGAACAGAGTTACTGGTAAGTAACCTCTATTTCTTCTTCGAGGATCTCCGCGATTCTCACTCTTGGGAGAGTGATAAGCAGTTCCAACCACCTACCTCAAGGAGGAGGGAGTCGAGGACGACCACTCAAGAATGAGTCGAGCACTGCTCTTCCCACTTGGGAATCTGTTCTGGCTGTAAGATCCAAAGAGTAGTGCTTCGTAAACGTACGGACAGACGCCCATGTGGCAGCTTTACAGATGTCGGATAAATTTATTCCTTGAAAGTTTGCCAACGATGCAGCAGTAGCTCGAGTGGAGTGTGCCTTCAATCCTGAAGGTGGGACCTTGTCCGCTAAGCATAGCATTTTTGTATGCACAGCATAATCCATTTAGAAAGTCTCTGTGTGGAAATCTTAACTCCAATCCTTTGACCTCCGTATGAAATAAACAGGGAGTCACAGGCTCTTATAGGTCTAGTTCTGTCAATGTAGAATGCTAGTGCTCTCTTGATATCTAGAGTGTGCAGCATTTGCTCCGCAACTGAAGTATGGGGTTTAGGGAAGAAAACTGGTAGCGATATTGTCTGATTAAGGTGAAAACTGGATGCTACCTTGGGAATAAATGAGGGATCAATCCTTAAATCAACTTTAGCTCTATGGAACGACGTATAAGGAGGAGAAGCTCTAAGAGCTGTGAACTCGCTCACCCTCCTTGCTGAAGTAATGGCTACTAGAAACGCAGTTTTAATAGATAAGTCCTCCATGCTACAAGAAACTAAGGGTTCGAAAAGAGGAGACATCAATTTTGACAATACAAGGTTTAAGTCCCACTGAGGGGCCGGGCATGACCTCTGAGGGAAAGTGTTCATCAGCCCCTTTCAAAACGACTTCATCAGACCGTGGGAAAAAAGTGTTTAATTACCATCAGGTTGCAATCGTGATGATAAAGCCACCAGGTGGACCTTTATGGATGTCAGAGATAAGTGTAACTTCTGAAGATTCAGAAGATAAAGGAAAACATGGTTCATATCCAAGGTTTGTAAAGAGATAGATTGTGCTACACACCACCTACAGAATCGTCTCCACTTCATCTCGTAACATTTGCGAGTCGAAGGTCTTCGAGAATTTAGAAATATTTCTGAAACCTCCAGAGGAGCGTTCCTCATTGGGGTAGGATCAACCAAGCAGAGAGGTGGAGCATCTGTAAATCGTGGTGCAGAATTTCCCCCTGATCTCGAGACAGCATGTCACTGGAAGATTTCTGACCTGTGACGCCATTCCCTGTAAGGTTTGGAACCAGATTTGGCGGGGCCAAAAGGGAGCGATCAGAATGAGGTGGGCCCTGTCCGTCCTGACCTTGCACAGAACTCTGTGAATGAGGGGAAATGGTGGAAATGCATAAAGGAATGTCCTGTGCCAAGAGATGGCAAAGGCGTCCGATACCGATCCTGGTACTACTCCTGCTCGGCTGCAGAATTCCGGAAGCTTGGTGTTCTCTTGTGAGGCGAACAGGTCTATCGTTGGAGTCCCCCAATCTCGAAATATATCTGCCAAGACCTCTTCCTTCAGTGACCATTTGTGCTGATCCATTGTCTTGCGACTGAGGCAGTCCGCTTTCGAGTTGTCTTGGCCTGTCAAGTGAATGGCGTGTGCATGTATGTCGTGTTCTATGCACCAATGCCAAATGGTCTCTGCCTCCTTGGAGAGATGAGTGGATCGCGCTCCCCCCTGTTTGTTTATGTACCACATGGCTGTGGTATTGTCTGTGATGATCTGAATGTTTTTTCCCTTGATGTGGGGTAGTAAGGTTTTTAGAGCCCATCGTATGGCCTGCAACTCCAACATGTTGAAGTGAAGGTATGTCTCCTCTTGAGACCAAAGCCCGTGAACTTTGATGTTCTCCATGTGTGCGCCCCATCCGGTCAAGGACATGTCTGATGTAATAGTTGCCTGAATGCTTGGAGGATCGAAGGGTACCCCTTTTAGAACTTGTTCTGCATTTGTCCGCCATTGTAGTTTTAAGAGAAGTCCCCTTGTTATGGACAGCTTCATGTTGAGGGAGTGGATGGTAGGAGTGTAATTGTGGGCAAGCCATTGTTGCAGTGGTCTTATGTGTAGGCATGCATGTGGTGTTACCATTGTGGTGGAGGCCATTAGCTCCTGAAGGTGGAGAAAAAATCGAACCGACTTGGTGGGATGGGCTTTCAGAGTGTTCAGTGCCTGCCGTATGGCGAGAAGTCTCTCTGTGGGAAGGTACGCTTTTGCGTGTCTGGTGTCCAGGATCGCCCCTGTGAACGGCAAGTGTTGTGCAGGTTGTAGGTGTGACTTTGCCAGGTTGATGACAAAGCCCAGGTCCTTGAGTAGTGACATTGTCAACTCTAAGTTTTGCAGGAGTTCTTGTTGCGATGTTGCTGCAATCAGCCAATCGTCTAGGTACGAGAAGATTCTGACCTTTTGTTGTCTGAGATAGGCTGCCACCACTGCTACGCATTTGGTGAAAACACGTGGTGCCATGGATAGTCCATATAGAAGGACCCGGTACTGGAATAGGAGGTCTCCTGCAATGAATCGTAAGAATTTTCGGTGAGATGATCGTATTGAGATGTGGAAATAGGCATCCTTTAGATCAAGGGAGGCCAGCCAGTCACCTTGTTGCAACCCCATGAATATGATGGGTAGGGAGGTCATACAAAATTTAAATTTTAAAACGAATTTATTGAGATGTCTCAGGTCCAGTATAGGGCGAGAGCCTTTATCCTTTTTAGGGACTACAAAGAACCTAGAGTAGAACCCAGCGTTGTGTTCGTTTCTGGGGACCTGCTCAATAGCCCCCTTTTTTAGGAGTTTTTGAATTTCAACTAGTATTTGAGTGGAGTGGGGGGAGCCCCCGGGGGGGCAGAAGGAAAGGGGAGGTGATGTGTGGAACTGTATAGCATAACCCAGTTGTACTATCTCTCTGACCCAGCGATCAGTAGAGATGGTTTTCCATATGGGTAAGTAAGGCAATAGGTGGTCCTGGAATGAGGGATCATCCTCGTGATCTCCCTTGATCAGCGTTTTATTAAAAACGCGATTTTGTCTGCTGCCCAGACGACAAATTAGAGGAAGGTTTGCCTCTGCCCCTTTGCCTATTCAACTTTTTACGTTGTTGAGTGCCCTGTGGTTGGTGATATGGAACGGATTCTGCTGTTGGAATCTTTTCCAAGCCTGGTAATTATAATGCTGGTAGGGTGACCTTCTTGAGGAAAAGGTATAACCCTGTGTAAAAAAAGGCTTTTTACGAATGGTCCTAATGACCCCCGTGGATCTTGCCGTTTGATTCATTTCTTTAATCTTTTTCAACGTGTCATCGGTGGAAGCCGAAAACAATCCTTCACAATCAAACGGCAGATCTTCTATTCTCGTTTTATTTTCTTGGGTCAAATCCGTGGAACAAAGCCAAGCATGCCTATGGAGGGCAATAGCAGATGCCATTCTTCTAGCACTGGCATCCGCCATATGCATGTTTGCTGTTAGTTGGAATTGGGCCATCTGCATGCCTTCCTTTTGAAGTGCTGCTAACTGGTTTGGGTCTAAGGTAGTGCTAATCTTAGACCATAGCCAATGCTGATAGCCACACATGGCCGATGCGTAATTCGCAATTCTAAAGGATAGGGAGTCTGAGGAGAACACTTTTCTTCCAAGGACGTCCAGTCTTCTTCCCTCCCTGTCTGCTGGGGAAGTCTGTACCCCTCCCTTCCTGGATCTTACAGAGGCAGCAGCAATTACTGTAATGAGTTGGGAGGGGGGTGGTTGTGGAATATTTGCGCCCCTTCCTTGGGCACCGCATATAGGAAATCTGCCAATTTGTTGGTAGGAGACACCAAGGCCGGTTTCCCCCATAAGGTAGTGGCTGGTTCCAATAATTGCTCCAAGTGTGGTAGCATCACATGCCCCGATTCCCCCGCCCCTCGGATACCAAAGATGGGTCCTGTTTGAGCTTTCTTAAAGACCCGCGTGGGGAGTTTAGGGAGGGAGGATGCCATCCTCCTCAGCATAGCCTGGAAAGCCTTAGAGTCCTCTGTGTCTAGCAATATATTGGGGTCCGATATAGTGTCTGGAGGTGGTGGGGAGATGGTCTCATCCTCCTCGAGGGATGGGGATGACGATGAGGATGATTGCGACGCTGATCTCCCTGGGAAAGCCGCTCCGACTGTAGCCGGCACCAATGGTACCGGTTCCTCTCTATGGGTTCCCAGTAGAAAGGTCAAGAGCTGCGGAGCCCCCGATGGAGCTAACTTCTCTTGTGGCTGCGTAACCACTGTTTCAGGTCCTGAACTGCGTGTCCCGGTGCTGACGGTGTCGAGGTCCAGGTGTGCCCGCATCGAGCCCGTCTCCGACGGTGGGGGGCGTGATATCATTGCCGTCGGTGCCGCCCTTGGCGGAGCCGGTGGGACATAGGGGTGTCCCCTTTGCGTCGTATATTCAAAGTCCTGTCTAAATGGAGATGGACTACATGAGTGGTACTGGTAGTCGTGGGCGTAACTATAGTCCTGGTGCCTATCCCTTGGTGAACAACATGAGCACGGTGAGTGGGATCTGCGCTCCATGTGGTACCGGAGGGTTCCGCATTCGTCCCGGTACCGTGGTGATCCAGACCGTGAGTGGTAGTGGGGGGACCGTGAGCAGGACTCTCTCTGCGCTGGTAAGGTAAGTAGTAGGGGCGGTACCGACCGTGTCCGTGGAGTCAGCGGTGCGGTCACCCTCATCGGTCCCGACGCCAGTGCAGGCGCTTGTAGGGGTTGCGTAGACACAGTCGTTGATCCCAACGGTGATCCCTGTCTCTGGGGTATGGCGGCTGTCGCAGGGCGTTCCGCCGTCTCCCGTGAGGAGCTTTTCTTTTTCTTTTTCTCCCCACTCTTCGAGCCCTGCTCCAGTGAGTGTGTGGAGCCGTGTATGCGGGGTGCATCGGCACCAGCTTCCATAGGGTGCCTGGGGCTGGGCACGTTTGCATCGGCTTCACCTTCCCCGGAGTGGACGGTACCGGTAGTGGAACCATGCGGTACCTCGATCCTGGTCTCCACGGAGCGGGCAGTACCGGTGGTGTGGGGACTGGCTCTCAGAGGTGGCACTGCCGGAGCCGGCGCTGCCGGAGATGTTTGTGAAGTTTCCATCGGTGTAGAGTGCTGGGCGGGGAGCCTCAGAGGCCCCTCTTCACCGCCTTCTAGTGCCCTTTTTGTCAGAATGTCCTGTAGCCAAAGCGCTCTGGCTCGTTTTGCTCTGTTCAACAGAACCGAGCAAGCTCCACAGGTCTGGGTATTATGGCCTTCTCCCAGGCAGCGGTCGTGCTGGTCACTGATTGAGAGGGTGACTGGACAGGAGCTACATCGTTTAAAGCCCGGTTGCTTGGGCATTCCCATTCGTCCAGAGGGCGTAAAGGCCCAGGGGACGTTCCCGCGGGCTAGGGCGGCACTCTTACTCACAAGAATCTTCTTCTTTCTTCTATATTCTGTTGCTGACTAAACGCTGAAAAGCGCTGAGAAGTCTTCCAATGCCACGCGGTTGGAAGGAACTGAGGCGGTGAGGGCTCCACCCCCTATTTATGCTACCATCCCTCGTGATGCGGGCCCGCGCTTTTCTTGGGATGGGGGGGGATGGAGGGGGAGGAGCCCTCACAATGTTCTAGTCTTTTCCAGGCGTAATCTGCCTGGATACTGCTGATGAGAGGTTTTCCGGTGCCTGCAGAGCAGGAAGTGAATCCCAAGAGTGAGAATCACGGAGATCCTCGAAGAAGAACTGCTGGTGCTTGCACTAAAAATCTTTCCATATATAGCCCTACCACCTTACCTTTCCAATCCTTATTCCTTACCCTTACATTTTACCTTTTTCCTTCCCCTGCCTGTCTCCCCCTGTACACACACACATATAGAGAGAGAGACATAGGTAGTATAGTTTAGATATATGGATAGATATATAGAATAGAGATAGATTAGAGATAGTGGATACACCGCTGAGTTTTCCTTTTCCCTTCCCCTGTCTGTCTCCCCCGTCCATATATTTTATAGATATAGATATAGATATTAGTTGTGTGTGCGTATAGATAGATAGATAGATAGATACTAGGCTGTTTTATTATATAAATTAGGATAGGAATATTTTGTATTATACATAGGTTAGGTTTAGCTTAGATTGTGTGTGTGTGTGTGTGTGTGTGTGTGTGTGTGTGTGTGAGACATCTCTGATATATACACATCTATATACATTATATAATATTATGTAAATAAAGCTAGATATTGTGTGCATACCAATAAAAATAACGATACCAAAAACAAAACTTTTGTTTGAAATTGGTACCAATACCAATAATGACAACAATAAAGAAAAACAACATTTTGCTATTAACAAATATGACACATTTTAATAACAAAAATGATAACGAAAAAAGACATGAGGCCCTGGTGCACACCCCTGAGGTCTTGCTTAGTCCCATTCAAGGCTGCTACTTCCCATCCACCTAGTGTGAATGGGTACCTGACCCACTGGGTTGGTTAGTCCAACAGAGTTGGGGGGGGGGCGATGGACACATCGGTCTCTTGTGTACCACAGGCCACAGTAACCTCCACACTTAGGGATGGGCGAACGCAGTTCGGGAGTTCGGGCCAAACTCGGCCTGTTCAGACGACTGAACTGAACGTCCAAACCAAACACTCGAACAGCCAAACAGTTCGGAAAAGTTCGGATGAGTTCAGGGGTGGGAAAAACGTGACTGGAAGGCGGGAAAAACATGACTGGAAGTGGGAGACAGCTGCGGAGCAGACTTCCTGGCACCAGGGGTGGAGACCAGGGGTGGTTTCAGGGTCAAACAAAAAAAATATTTCTAATTCGGTTTCGGTATCGATAGCGCTATTTTCGGTTGTTCAGCCAAGTTCAGCCAAACCGAACTCCGCCGAACCGAACAGCTGAACCCGAACTCGGATTTCGGATCGAACGACCGAATGTCTGAACATCCGAACCGCGTTCTGTTCGCCCATCCCTATCCATGCCAGCCCAATAGGTTCCGTAGTATGGGGTGAACTTTGGGTGGGGGCATCAGGGAACAAAGCCCCAGTATGTGAAATGCAGGATGAAGCTGGGTCCCAGCACTTCCCAACCTGGGTGTATATTTTTTCTTCTAGCCTTGGAGAATATTTCCTGAACCAGGTCACCGTAAACTACTCCATTGACTGCACTTCCTATATGTGCTCTGAGCTCTTACCTTTCAACCTCCAAGCCATGCTCTGGATGCTAAGGAAGCATCACCTGTTACCAGCCTCATCTTTTACGAACAAGCTAACCAGACAGGCTCTGAAAAGCCACACTGAAGACTAGAACCTCAGACGCTTGCATGACAGGCCCAAAGCCAGCTACCCAGCCACGCTACTAACTCTGCTGCAGGCTTCTAACAAGCTGCTGCAGTTCTTGGGAAAGCATGTTAAACTTTTATTCTTACTTTGCTAGGCACAGGATACTCTTGGCCAGAAGTAACAGTTACCCTTCACCCACAAGAAGGACATTCAAGGCGCTCAGCACCACACACAAGCCAGTCATTAGGCAGCTGAATTTTAGAAGCAAAACATCTTATTTTAGCATGCAACGTCTTCTATTAACACAGATCCACAGACATCACAAGGTTTCTTGACTTCAACTTTCCTCCCTGTTTCTCTAGAAGTAAGTGCGGCAGGAGGGGTATGTCACGGAGAAACATGGGGTCACACATGTGTAACACGGGACTACATGTTTAGTAAATGTGTGGGGCCAAGGGTTTCACATGGATGTAATGTTACAATAAATATACATTATGTAATGTTAAAAGTTCCACATGTTGGTAATGTTGACTCTGAGAATTGTAGAACTCAAATTGGGGGCTCTCCTACGTCATCAGCCTGTAGGAAGTGCAAACAGCTAACAACGTGTATTGAAAGCTGGCTTGCTAGACGAGCCTATGGAGATGCTAATGAACTTCCATGTTTACCTGGGGCTGCGTACGTGCTCTGGGACACATTCCCTAAAGGCGGGAAAACCCAGACAAAGAAAGTTAAAATGCTATATAAGGACAGAGATCCCAGAGGGAAAGAGAGACTGCTTGGAGACTTCTTGCAAAAGCCATCTTGAACATCTACATACGAAAGCCAGCCATCAACAGGCTGGGAGAAGCATGAGGTGAGAGAAGGATTTGATCTCTAAAGCCAGAGCCCAGCCAGTTTCCTTATGGCTGAGAAAACCAGAACTTCTGGACCTTGCTTAGGGTAAGATGAATAGTTTAGGAACTCAACAATATAAGTTAGGAATGCGTTATATTTACCTTTGATTTCTAATAACACTCTGTCTAACTATCTTGTTTATGTAATCAATAAATATACTTCTTACTTTATAAAGAAGTGGTCTAGTGTCTAATATTGGAACACAAGTGAGCTACAAGAGCCCTCAAGCTCTTGCGAACCCAGAGAGTAAAGAGTCTGGAAACGGGAAGGATCGGGCCCTTGGGTGACAAGAAGTTTCATTGTGGCACACTTGGATTAGCTAGTGAGAGAAACTGATTCAAGAGAACTGTGCGCAAGGGAAACTGAGTCACACAAACCCGGTAAAGTGGGGGTGCGGACTCCCAATCCCATGACAGGGTACCTGGGTTTTTCCACAGAGTACTTTAAGGCACTGAGAGAGTTCAGGAAGGAAGGCCCTCAGGACCCCACAGAGCTCATTCTAATTGCAACACTATTGTCGTGGAGCACAAACATTTTCTAGCTCTCTGTGTTCCCTCAAAGCATATTTGTTTTATATCTGACATGTTTAACTGTTTACTAAAGATACCTGTCAGCCCCAACTGGCAGGATTTTAAAAAAAAATTTTAAAAAGAACTTTTTGGATCTCAGCCAAATGTCAGTTTCTTAAATGCACAGAGCTTTTTAATGCATGATTTTGCAAAGAAAGGAGGGGGGGCAGGGAGCTAGAAAAAAAATCCTACGATTTAATTACTGGGGGAGAATTTCATAGGAGAGGACTTTGCCTTTCAAATACAAACCCAACCACCGTAAAAAGGTATTTTATGGCCCTAGGATTGATACACAAACAGTGTATACTGTTCTGTTCACCATAAAAAATGGATCTAAAAAGGGATTGCGCATTATGCTTTTCAAAATGACATTTATGAACTGTCTTTGATTGTTACCAGAATGTTCTTTAATAAAATGGAAAGTGTGTGTGTGTGTGTGTGTGTGTGTGAAGTAAAGGTACACCCTGTTGAGAAAGAGAGATCTTCAGACACAGACGTTTTTCTCCATAATCAAGCTTTTCTCACTTTGATTTATTTATTTTACAATTTTTCTATCCTGCCCCCTTCTGCTCACAGAGCAGCTTGGGGTGGCTTACAAAATACATCAACAGTAAAAACATATAAAATATCAATTAAAAACATTTTTAAAGAACTAAAAGGTCAGAATTCCCCCTCCACACCCTACCCCACCCTCCCCATCTCCCTCCCCAAAGGCCTGGCGGAACAGCTAGGTCTTACACTGTCTACGGAAAGAGGGGAGGTCTGGGCCCAGGGGGGCCTCCGTCGGGGAGGGAGTTCCACAGCCTGGAAGTGGCCACCGAGAATGCCCTCCCCATCATCGCCACCTGGGAAACCCGGGGGACTTCGAGTCAGGCATCCCCGGCCAACCGCAGGGACCGCAATGCAATCCGGGGCCTGAGGCGGTCCCACAGGTAAACCGGGCCCAGGCCATTTAGGGCTTTATAGGTCATTACCAGCACCCTGAATTGGACCCGGAAGATAATAGGCAGTCAGTGCAGAGAGCGGAGTGCTGGTGTTACGTGCTCGCAGCGATCCATCCCCGTTAAGAGATGGGCCGCCGCGTTCTGCACCAGTTGCAACCTCCAGACCATCCCCAAGGGCAGCCCCACGTACAGTGCATTACAGTAGTCTAGTCTAGAGGTGATAAAGGCATGGATGATGGTGGCCAGATCCAAGTCCAAAACATACAGTCACAGCCGTCGGACGAGATTATGAAATGCTCCCCTTGCCACAGCCTCCACCTGTAGATCCAGGTGGAGCTGTGAGTCGAGGAGCACCCCCAGACTATGGACCTGTGTGGCCATAGGGGGGCAGACCCCATCGATGATGGGGGCCACCACCACCCCAACCCTACCCACCAACATCACCTCCGTCTTGTCGGGATTCAACTTCAGATGGCTCGCCCTCATCCAGCCCCCCACAGCTGCCAAGCACTGGGTAAGCACCGAGACTGCCTGGTCTGGGTCTGTAGGAAAAGAGAGGTAGAGTTGTGTGTCATTGGCGTATTGATGACAACACATGCCGAACCCTCTCACGACCTCACCCAAAGGCTGCATATACACGTTGAACAAGAGGGGGGACAGAATAGAACCCTGTGGGACTCCACACGTGAGGTCGCAGGGAGATGAGGTACATGCCCCGAGAACCGCACGGTGAGTTCTCCCAGCCAGGAACAAGCAAAACCATTCAAAAACAATTCTGCCCACCCTGGTCCAGCTGAGCCACCAACATCTCGTGGTCAATGGTATCAAATGCAGCCAACAGATCTAATAGAATTAAAATGGAAGATCTGCCCCGGTCTAATTCACGGCGCAGGTCGTCAACCAAAGCCTGTTTTTTGGGGGGGTAGGGCACCTGGTTAACGCTCTTTAAAATGCCAAGAAAACAAATCCAAAGTGTCATGTGGTTCACGTTTTTGGGAAAGATTAAATGTGGAGTCCCCAGGTTGGGGGGGAGGGGTCACACCCTCATCTACTGGTGGGGTCACAGTGCTGATTGGGTTTGCAGGATCATACTGAAATCTCCGAATATGTCGTCGTCCACCCCCTTCCCCCCTGGAACCACTGGATGAAACAGACTAAAGCTTCAGGTTCACAACCTTGGCTGGGAAGTGAAAATTAACTGGTTTGTTCTGGGTAGATCTGAGCTTGTCCTAATCTTTTCTGGAAGTCATTGTGCCGTCACATGAATCTCTATAAGAATAAAAACCAATCATCCCTGTAGCAAGGGAAACAAGGAGGTCTATGGAATCACTGAGCAGAACCAACCAGCTTGACCAATAGCTAAAGTGGTGCTCCCAGCTCCAGCGGTGTTAGCGATCTGGAGTGGGCTGCCGCCATCCCTCCCTTGGCAAAGGCACTGCAATGCTGAGCACCTTAGTTTCCCTGAGAAAGAAGGCACAGATTCTTGTTCTAATTCAGTTCCCTTCTGAGAAGCATTTTACTGAGATACCAAGTTCCTTGTCAACGCACCCCCCAAATAGACACAGACACATTTTATTGGTTATTAAACAGGCCGCACTCTTTATTCAAATCACAACAAAAGGCAGCTGGGGATTGCTCAATGCAATTTGGGTACAGTATGCCATGCTGACTAATCTAAAATTATTAACTGTGGTACTGCCCGGATGTGCCCTCCGGTAGCAGTATCTTAAACCATTGACATCCCTTCCTTCGACAGGGCAAGGCCGAAGGAGGGGGAACAGCCCACATACGGGCGCAAGTAAGGAGTGAAGCATCTCTCCAGGTCCGAAGACAGCGCCTGTCCCTGCAGAGCCTGTTAAGATGCCACTCCCAGGGAACCTGATCACGGTGCATGCCGTGCCTGCATTACACCGTGTATCATCTCCCCATCTCTTAAGCGGATGACTCATACTACTTTTTAAACCTCCCTATTAAAAACCTATCATGGCATACTGAACCCCTGCTGAGTGCGACAATCTCAACCCTTTTATTCAACCAATTGTTTGCCTCAATAGACCAAATTGCCACTCACATGTTATTTCCACAAATTACCCTATTTATAAACCGTTCCCGATTATCAAGTGCAATGTTCCTGATTATAATTGGTCAAATCAAATTCTGTCAAATTAGTCGACCTATTTAGCCTACTCTGCACTGTTGAGGAGGTGAAAAAACGACCCATAACAAGGTCATCGTAAAAATTCCTCCTCGGTCCCTTAATGGCAACCAGTTGTAAACCACAGTGCAAGAGGGAGGTGGGTGGGCTGACTCTCCGACAGGCCCGATCCAACTGCCGCCACGCGGCTTCGCAGAGGACTGCCCCTTCTATCAGGGGCGGAGTCCTCAAGGTCCAATGAGGTGCGCATGCGCGGCCTCACTTTCAGGACGGTTGCCCGGCAACCTCT
The DNA here is from genome assembly GCA_003113815.1 of Sphenodon punctatus. Lineage (NCBI taxonomy): Eukaryota > Metazoa > Chordata > Lepidosauria > Sphenodontia > Sphenodontidae > Sphenodon > Sphenodon punctatus. Next base: position 1,313,386 of record QEPC01003503.1, on the reverse strand, counting down.
GCTCAGGCGAAGGGCTTGCTAACTAGCCCCTTCGCCACGGCCACAATCCCTGTGTCTTCTCTCAGGGACGGGGAGGAGGGGCGCGACAATGACCCGTCGCCGCCATTTCAGCGGCAAAGGGAACTTCTACCCAGAACTGAATGAAAGCCCGCCCCTATTTCAGTCTCTAGAAACCCTATCGCTTCCCTTTCTCAGGATGCAGGGCCTGTTTTCCACTTGCCTTCTCGGAGGTCTTGGTTGGTGGTTGTTTTCCTTAAACTGGAGTGATTCCCTACTCCCAGAGTCATCCTGTACCAGGTCTCTCCCTGGGCGGGACACTATCAGTGTGTTCCAGCAAGCTGCCTTGAACTCAGCTGCTGGCTCTCATTTCACGGGTGCCCTTCATCCTGGTGCAACTCAGTGCTCGTCTTCCAACTTCTTTTCAGGTCCTGAAAGCAGAAAAAAGCCTGGCCCGGAGGGGGTGGGGGAGTGTCCAATAAGAAGCAAGAGAAAAATGCACTGAAAGCCAGTCAAAACACTGGCAACAAATAAATAAAACCAAAGGCTCCATCAGTGGGTACCATGGCCATTAATCTTCCAGAGAAATGAATACTGATTTCAACAAACCGATGACCTCAAAATCATCCCACAGAATGCTAGTGTCTGTGTCAGCGGGGCGGATGGAACTGCCGCTCTCAAGGGCTGTGACCAGTGGGTAATTATTGCTGGAGACCGGGAGGTAATAAGTAGGTGTGAGTATTGTAGAGGACCATATGGACTCACTGAACGCTTACACACAAACTGGATCAGCTTTATGAGTCTGGCCGCTTTGCGCACACCAAGCCATCAGAGGTGGCTAAACCACAAAATGGCCAGTTATGTCTGATGGGGGAAGAAGATAGATGGAGAGTGGTGAAATAATTGCAGGTTGTGAGGAAAGTATGCTCTTCCTTAGGGGGTGCGTTCAGAGCCAAGGGGAGTCTTTCCATCGCTTCAGATATGCATTAGAGAACTCTTCCTTTTATGTCAGGCCCAATAGTCTTTTGGTTAACCTTGAGGTTACTGCTAGGGATGACCGAACGCGGTTCAGAAGTTCGGAGTTTGGACCAAACGGCCGACCGAACTGAACTTCCGAACAGAACCGAATTTCCGAACTCCGTTCTGTTCGCCCATCCCTAGTGGCAACACACACCAAAAAAAACTGGTTTTGAATGGCCAAACTTGGTTCGGAAGTTCGGAATTTGAACGAACTCGGTCTGTTCGGTCGACTGAACTGAACTTCCGAACCGAACTAGAATTTCATACCGAACTGAATTTCCGAACTCTGTTCTGTTCGCCCATCCCTAGTTACTGCAGCGCACTGTCCCTGGGGCTGCCCTTGAGACTGCAGCTGGGGCAGGTTGCAATGAGCACATGACACCAGTGCTTCAAAGTCTGCACTGGCTGCCAGGTACAGGTCAAGGGGCTAGTTTTGACCTTTAAAGCCCTAAATGGTCTGGGCTCCGTATATCTGAAAGACCACTTCTCTTATGCTCTATCATGGTCCCTGTGGTGCTGGGACACCAGGGTTCAAATCCCGCCCTAGTCAATGAACTCACTGGGTGGCCTTGGGCAAGTCACAACCTCTCAGCCTCAGTTCCCCATCTGTAAAATGGGGATTTGTGTGTGTCTGTCTCTCCCTGTGTATTCTCTTCAGCCTTGTCCATCTTAGATTGTAAGCCCACTGGGCAGGGACCTGTCTCTGAAAATCTGTGACTATAAAGTGCTGTGGCCACCTAGTATTTAAACAAACAAACATTTATTCAGACTTATACTCCACCCTTCCCCTAAGGCTCAGGGTGGCTTAACAAGTAAAAACCAAATCAAAATCTCCTAGAAACTCCCCGCCCAACCCTTATCCCTGCCTGCCAAACACTAGGCCAAAAAGAAAGGACTTACATTGCGTTCGGAAGATGAGCAGGCTCGGGCTCCGACGAACCTTTAGGAGAACTGAATTAGTTCCTGAGAACGACTCTCTGCGCACCCTCATTGGTGGCAGGTACCTGCAAGAGCGCAGTTCCTGATGACCCCAGGGATCACAGTGGGGCCATATTGGGAGAGGCGATCTTTCGCATGTGTGGAGCCCAACCCACTGGGGGCTTTATACGGAAAAACCAGAAACTTGAACGTATTTATTGATATTTCTTCTCAAAAGGCTCAGGGCGGCAGTGAGTTGTGCCTGGTAAGCTACTGGAAGCCAAGGCAGAGTCCACCGCACCAGAGTGATTATTGATAAGCACCATGGAAATGTCAGGAAATAAAGAGTATACAGAGAGATATAAGTACAGTCAGTCATACCATTGGCACAAAGCTGTAAGTAAGGGCTACCATTTTGTCTTAGAGGTGGAGGAAAATTGTGACCTTCTGTACGTCTACATGAATTTCCATGAACAGGCTGGCTGGCATTGCTTTCAGGAGTCTACAGTATTGGTGATGTAGGGGACTGAGTTGGGGCATTCTCTTCTGCCAGAGTTGTCTTACGAGATGACATAATCAAGGATAACAACGTGACAGTGTACAACATGCTGTTTCACAATCCTGGGAAGCTCTGTCTGCCTGTACGTCAAACCACCCTTCTGTACTTGAGAATAACAGCTAAACTGCTCAGTAGTCCAAAGCAGCAGTTTCCATGTTCTTGGTTTTAATTGGGCATACACTAGGGTCAATCATCATGTTAAAAACAGATGTTCTTAATCCTTCAAAACGCTTATCTATGTTGATGCAGCAAAATCAACATGGTTTGCAGTGCTGAAATTGAGAGCAAATTTATTAGCCACGGTTAATATCCGGTGTTCCAGATAACTTGGTAACTATCCAGTAACCGCAGAAGTTAAATGCCAAATGGGAACACTAAATATTGCGACTTACCGATTACTGTTTATCCAGTTACCATTTAATGCAGTCCCAAATAACTGAACAAGTTCAGACGGAGGGAGTTAAAAAAGAAAAGGTCAAACGGTAATTAAATGGTACATAGGAAATGGCAATCCAGTTGACTGGATATCTGCTGGATACTAAAGCAGATACCAGTGGCATCCAACTGGATACTGAATAGGGGCACTTACTGGTTTCAGCCCTAATTGTTTGGTGACCTTTCCTTGACCTTTTGTTTTGTTCCCCACCTATGCTGTGAAATTCACTAAAACTTACCCAGACAAAATCTTAGATTATCAAGGTTATAATTCTTAGGTTATTAAGGGAGCTGCTGAAATTTCAAATTTCAACAAATTGATGGAATCCTGATTCCTGGGCTTAAAATTCATTCACATGTGCCTAGTTTTAAGGGGAAATGCAGACACTTGGGTCATCCACTTAATTTCACAGGAACAAAAGAGCAAAATCAACAAAACAACAGGAATTCAGTACATTACCTGTCAGCTCAAAGCACATTCTTCGGAGCCAGGATAACACCATAAATTTTGAAGCCCTCAATTGCCACACTGATATTCCCTGGTCGGTAGTGAGTTCTCCAGCTGCCCTTCAGAGATTCCCCAGTAGCATGCACCCTGAGATCCCCTGGCAGAGATCTCATTCTCCCCCACAACTGCTGAGTCCAGGAACCTTCTGGCGGTAAGGTTCCAACTTTCCCATGGGAATCCTGGCTCCCCCTCAGAGACCCCATGGCTGTGGAGTAGTGCTGAAACAAGAGTGCAAAAACAAGAATTCCCATCGAAATCCCAGTTCCTGATACTGTCTCGGTTGAATCAAGAACCTCTCGGTACCTGACAATGTCTTGATTGACATTTGGTTTCTCAATTTACTGATAATGTTCTTACTGGGATCCCCTTTACCACTTTGTCGTCATTTCCAAATCCTGAGAGGTAATCATGCCGCAATACCACATTTCTTATATCTTCTCTGCACTCCATTTTATCTTGTACTTCCTTGTCACTCATGGGCTGGTATGCAGGTTCCTTTACTAATCTGCAATCCAGCTTCAGATGGGTCAAACCAAAGAGAACAACATAGAACAATTCAGATTGGAGGCACGCGGGAGTGGAGGTACTATTTCTTTTTTCTTTTTTAAACTGTGTTTGGGCAGGCAGGGGTTAAGAGGTGGTCTTATTCACACAGTGATTGACTCAGAAAAGTGGTGCAGTGAACAGACAGGAAGCTGGAAGTAAAACAATATCTTAGTGGTAAATGAACAGTACGCAGTAAATGGTAAACAGAAAGTCGGTAAATCGGGACGGTATCTCACGGTATTGAGAGAATCAAGAAATTGTATCGGTATCGGGAAATCAATCCTGCTTCCCAGGATGGCAAAATTACTTACAAGTAAGAATTTAGCTGCTTGTTTCAATGCTACTGTAGTGTAGAGACATTTCCAATCTTTTGCTGTTTCAGGCAAGTGAGGAATGCAAACGTTGGGCAAGATCCTTTCACACAGAACCCCATCGTGCAAATAAGGAGAAATCAGTTTCCTTACTTGGTGTTTCTGCCTTGGATTGTTATTTGAAGTTAATTATCCTGCAACAAAGTCTTCATCTTGCTTTGGCCTTATCTGTCTTGAGCAATGAAGACAGCGGAGGAGAACAAGAGAGAGAGAGGAACAAAGGAGCCAAGGGAGGCCAGGGGGATCGGGTATCAGATAAGTTTCCTGGGCATTGATAAAGCGTGTTGGACAAAGTGTTCCGCTGTGGAAAGTATGGCACCAAAATAAACAAACTAACACTCCCGGAGAAAGTGATAGGGGGAGTCTTTGGACACGGCCATACTATCTCTGTTGGCTGGAATCCTAGATATTTGGAAATTGCCAATATAGGGATTTTGCTCATGAGAAAATAACCAGGGAGAAACTCTGTGCTGGTCTCACGCCCAGAGCTCTGTTTAAGGAAATCGATCTTCAGAGAAGTGGTTACCCAAACTGCTGTCAAGAGAGAGCGTTGCCTGGGGAACCATGACAAAATGTTGTATGTTCATTCCATACCTTGCCTCCAAAAGGAACCCAAAAGATTTTACAGACATGAAAGGGAGACAAAAAATTCTCCCGATTGCTGAATCTGCTCCTCACTAGGAGTCTTGGGTAAAACAATCCACCTGCAATAGAAGCTTTGAGAGATCAGCTGCACACAGGGTTTGTCCGAGTGACAGTATCCTTGTCAGTGTGATGTCTCTGCCCAACAGGAGTCCCACTTATGCTCTTGGAGGAGGCGTTGTGGAGTGCCTAGACTTTGTTTTGCATAGACTCTTCTGTTGTGGCTTAGAACTGAAACAGGGAGGGCATTTCCTACCAGTAAGTAGTACCTGCATCTTTTAGTAGTCCATTGAGTGCCTGGTTAACCGGGTCTGGCCTCTGATTACCTGAAAAGACCAGGTATTTCCATTATCGATTGACCGGTAAAATAGTAAATCAGTTCAGGAATCAGGACAGGAAGCTGGAAAAATGGTATCAGATGTCAAAGAATCAGTACCGGAAGTTAGGCAACCGGGATGAAAACCAGTAACTTAGTGCATTGGTAGCCTTTTTAGGGGCACTACTCAAGTACCCCAATTTCAATAGGTATGCCATTTTTGTGAATACATCTTTCAGCTCTACAACTGAGCTGCTCTGCGCTTGGGAAGCTGGTTTGAAACAGTCATTCTGTTTCTGTAGAACAGTTCTGCAAAAATGGAATGGCTGTTGGTATTTTGATCAGCACTACAATGGAAATTAATTTTGTATCAAAATTCTGATTGGGCAATTTGCAAACGTGCGGTACGGTGGTGGCGATTTTGTGCATGTGCAACAAACATATTTTCTTATATTGTTCCGATAGGAAATCTGAATGAACAATTGCTTGTTCCAAAATGCCCCGTTCCGCCGGGGACAGGAAACAGGCAAAAAAATTATAATTCAGCCCTAGGCAGCTGTCTCCAGCATCCTTGGTTTGAGGCAGCTCTCTTGTCTATTACCATCCCAGAGAATCCAGAACTCCTAACTCCAAGCCCACAGTTCTAGTCCACTAGTTCCCACTCCCTGTCAGGCTGCTGGTCTCGAACCCTGCCCCTCGAACCCCAGAGGAAAAATCCTCTTTTGCTGGAGTTTCCTGAACAGCTTTCCCCCACCTGCCCCCCAGCTCTGCAGTCTGGGAGACCCACTCTGACTGTTCTTACACATGCACAGTTATTCTAGACTTAGTCCAGATTTGTCATTCTGGAATTGTCAATCAGGAATAACTGTTTACACAATGATTAATACTGCAGAATAAGCACTAAACCAGATTGGCAGTGTAAACGCTTCTTCCAATATAAGAGTCACAGAGAAGACTGCATCAATCCCATGGTACAGCACAGCTGAATTACGGCACCCGGGGATACTCCAACCAAGAGGAGAATGTCTCTGTGAGTGCATTGGTCTTGTCATTAACTGACCGCTACATAAATAAATTTGTATTTGTGTAGCGAGCTGAGACAAACAGGGGATTCTGCCACATAGATAAGAGTTGAATTTCCACACTGAATTCTGGGTGCTGTGTGGTCAGCTGTGAACCTCTCTCCTCCCTATGTCACTTGCTGTCATGGGTTCCTGGCTGGCGCGAGTAGCGTTTTGTCACCAAAATGGGTAGCATTTTGTCACAGTCTTCTCTGTTATAAATCCTTACCCATGACATTTGGCCACCCAATACCATAGAGCTGTTGGGCAGAGGGGATGTAAACTCTACCTGCAGTTCTCTATGGCGGGTGGTGGTGGGAGGCTCTAGTCTGGAATAAGTGTTTACACAATCACTATTCCGGACTTATTTTTTTCCAGAGTAAATAAATCCTTGAAAATCAGGTTGAACTAATCTGGAATAAAACCAGTAAACAGGAGTTAAAAACCAGGAAGCAGAAGTAAATTAATCCAGCCTGACTGTTCAGACAAGCACATACAATCCAGATTTAAAGGAGTTAATACCGGTATAACGATTGTGTAAAAACAACCACTGTTCACCAGCCAACATGTTCCTTCAATGTTGGGAAGAGTCGGGGAGGGATGGATGCTGGTGGCAGTTACTTGGTGCAAACCAGCAGCGCTTTTGGTGGGTTTTGTCAGGGGCTCCCGCCGGCGACGCCGTTGGCACTCCACAGCCGCTTCCAGGATACGGGACATAACCCCGCCCCCGCCGATGGCACAGCAACGCGGGGAACCCCAGGCCCCCAGCGAGATATGCACAGCAGCAGACGAAACTCCAGCCCTGCCCCCGGAGATTGACACACTGGCCGGGGCCTCGCCTACCGACGTCTCGGTCACGCCCAGCGCTCCCACGCAGCAACCAGCGCTGCGCCGCTCAGCACGCCTACAGGCGTGCAAGGGTGCGGGGCCTTGAAGACAAAAGCCGGCACCGCTGAACGGAGATTCTCAAAGACTGGCCCCCGAATGTTGAGTATTCTTGTTGTTTACCTTTTTGTGCTTGTTCTCATTGACTGTTGTAGAGTTTTGACTGCCCCGTGTTCCCCCTCTTTCCATAGTGTGCTTCTGCGTATAATTGTTGGATGTAAGTGTTGAGTGTTGTGTGGTCTCCCACCTCCCACTCCGGGCGTGTTTCCTTCCCTCCCCTGTCGGTGCGAGAGACCCGTGGTCCTTCCCCTGTTGGGGGCTCCCCCCTACACTGGGGTTTCCCTCCCTGCACTGTGTTCCTCCTTTGTGGTGTGTCTGGCTTGTGAGTGGTTGGGCCGCAGAGTATCTTGGAGTTCATTCCGTGCCCTATGATGAGGTAGACCTGACCCTTTGGGACTCACTAGGCCAGCACACCAACCTGACGGACACTTTTCCACCTTTGGTGCTAACGGGACCTGACCCCAAGACTGCCCCTGAGCGTGTGGATTCCTATTGGTTCCAGGCTCCTTCCTGGCCTTCTCCCTATTTCCTCCAGCCCCCCGTGACAGGTTTATTGCTTTATTTATGCTGCATAACTGACATCAGCCTAGACTCTCCACACAGGTTCTCTTGGTGGGACCAGAATCTGAGCTAGTTTCCTACAGCTTCTATAACAAAGGTTCCCATATGCTTAGAGCTGAATGAGCCTGTTGTTCATCTTGAAGGGGCTTAGGGTTCACGGTTTACTCTATGTTTTCTTAAATTTTCAAAGGACAAGGCCCAGCTATTTTAATGAACCTAACTCAATCATTCCTTAATCCTAAAGCTAAACACCAAGAGTGGGCTCAGGAGCCGGCCTCCCAAGTTTCAAAACACAAGTCATGACCAGAAAGCCACTGGTAAATAGCCCTGAAAATAAGGCTTCTTTTTTTCTCTCTCTCTCATGCTGCACCAAAACCTTGGAAAAATGAAACCACTTCTCCTATTAATCCCAATGCAAACAGATTAGCAGTGCCCCTCCAGACTCCAAAGAATAACAGCTGGTTTGACCAGAGATGCAGCCAGGCCCTGGTTTATTTTATTAATGTTTTTAAAACAGTGATGCTCGAGGAGGGTTTTTTTTAAAGCTGGTGACAGAGTTTTATGGAAAGGGAAGGGGGTGCTGCGATTGCAGTATCTGACCTTATCAGGCATGGGAAGGGCCAGCTTTCACAAATGAGGGGCACGGCATGAGAGCTGTGTAGAGCAGCAGTGTGGGAAAGCTTTTCCCTCTGACGAGCCACCTTGAAAACTAGTCCAAGCTCCAAGGGCTGCAGAGAGGTTGGGGGCAGGGAGCGCTCAAAAAAAGGAGGGTCTAGATCATGCATTTCTGCTATGGATCACAGGATCATAAGAAGTGCCAGACTGGGTCAGAACAATGGTCCATCCAACCCAGCGTCCTGTCTCCGACAGTGGGTAATTTCAGACATGATGGGGCATTCGGCCCGCCACACTGAACCATGGTCTGGGATCCGTTTCGGATACTGGACAGGAATCTGTCCAACCATCCTTTAGACGTGCCAGCAGATTCCTACAGGGGATCGTGGAGGGGGCGGGGCTGCACGGCGCAACGTGCAGCCGCACAGCCCCGCACACCACCACCCCGCGCTCCCCTGGCTGCCCACCCGCCGGGAGACGGGTGGGCACAGCGGCCAGTCCGGCCACTGCGCCCGATCCCATACCGTGATCGGGACCACAATCTGAGAGGGCGGAGGGTAACAGACGTTACCCTTGGCCCTTTCCAGATCATGGTCACCGTGATCACAGTTTGGGCCCGATCTCACTTCGATTCTGGACCTCCAGGCAGTCAGAGGTCCAGAATCGTGGTCAAAATGATTCCAGCCAGAGGTTCACCGTGGTGAACTTCTGGCGGAAATCATTTAGACGTTACAGGACTTTTGGTCACCACAGGGGATTCACTGTGGTTGACCGTGGTCTCGTAACGTCTAAAATTACCCAGTGTCACAGTCAGTGCCAGACTGGGTCAGACCATTGGTCCATCTAACCCAGCATTCTCATTCATTCATTCATTCATTTTTTTCTATTTTTATGCCACCCCTTCCTGCACAGCAGCTCGGAGTGGCTCACAGCATCATAAAAACAATACGGTATATTTATTTATTTTTATTTTAATTACTTTTACCCTGCCTCTCCTGCCAAAGGCTATGGAGGATGTAAAAATAATCAACCCCCCCCCCCAACATAACCCCCCTCTTCACCCATCTCCCTCACCGAAAGCGTGGTGGAACAGCAGAGTCTTACACTGGTGACGGAAGGAGGGGAGGCCCCCGGGGAAGAAATATGAACATTAAAACATTCTCTCTGACAATGGCTGATCTCGGCTGCTTGGGAGAAGCACCCGACAGATCATAATGGAGTTCCCTGCTGTTCACTCCCAGCCCCTGACTGACGGAGGTGACATTCCCCAGCCTACTTGGCTAATAGTCATTAATGGACCTACTCTCCAAGAATTCATCCAATCCTTTTTAAACCTAATGCTGCTGGCCTTGACAACATCCTCCAGCAACAAGTTCCACAAGTTAATTATGCATTGACTCAACTTCCTTTTATTTGGTTTAAACCTGCTGCCAGTTAGTTGCATGGAATGTGAGCTAGTTCTAGTACTATTTGGAAAGGTAAATAGCAGCTGCGTATTTACTCGATCCATTCCTACAGTGGGCAGGCCCTCCTCTCTGCTCCTTTCCCTTGAGCTCAGTTTCAGAGCTTGGGGGTAGGAGCCGAATCCAGGAGCCAAATCCAGGAACTGGAAAAGGCCCACATACAAACTAGCCACAGGCCACATTTAGCACCTGGGGTGTCTCCCCGCCCTGCTGTAGGAGACTGTGTACAGGAGATGTGGGGGTGGAAGTAGGTTGCCACCTATGCAAAATGCAGGCCCTACAACATGTACTTCTTATAAGTGTTCCTTAAAAATTAGGGGTGTGCATGTCGTTTTTGTTATATTAAATTAATAACAAAAACAAAAATTGTCATTTTTGTTATCATTATTGCAATAACAAAACCAAAAAATAATGACAAAATTAATAACAATAACAGAAGTCGTTATTGATTTTGTTATTGCCTAGCAGCCTGACAGGGTTTTTTTGGAGGGAGATGTTGCGAGAGAATGGAGGAGGAAGTAGACATCTCAGAGCCAGAAACGGTGTTGAATTCTTGAACTGGACCTGTGATGGGGAAGGGAAGAACCAGATGGATGTAATCGCTGGCCAATGAGCAGTGCAAGCAGGTCCCAGGCAGTTGAATGGCATCCTGTGATTGCTCAATGCCTCCTGCTTCCCAGAACCAATCAGGGGAGCTTTGGGGGAGGGCTCTGAAACCCTTTATACTGCAGGGCTGGGCTGCTTGACTCTGGTTCTGTGTTACCTATTGCTCTGTCAGGGGGCATTTGCAGAATCTGTTGGTGCTTGCATTAAGAATCCTCCGTATATATCCCTACCACCTTACCTTTCCAATCGTTATTCCTTACCCTTACATTTTACCGTTTTTCTTCCCCCGCCTGTCTTCCCCTGTACACATAGATAGATAGATAGATAGATAGATAGATAGATAGATAGATAGATAGATAGATTAGAGATAGTGGATATACCTCTGAGTTTTCCTTTTCCCTTCCCCTGTCTGTCTCCCCCTGTCCATATATTATATAGATATAGATATTAGTTGTGTGTGTATATATATATAGATAGATAGATAGATAGATTAGATATTTAGATACTAGGTTGTTTTATTATATATATTAGGATAGGAATAGTTTGTATCATACATAGGTTAGGTTTAGCTTAAATTTTCTCTGTGTGTGTGCATGTGTCTGTGTGTATATATATATATATTATATATAAAATAACTAGATATTGTGTGATTGTGTGTATAACGATACCAATAACGGTACCAAAAACAAAATCTTTGTTTGAAATCGGTACCGATACTGACAATGACAAGGAAAAACGACATTTCATTGTTAACAAAAATGAAAATGACACATTTGAATAATGAAAACGATAACGAAAAACAAAAAAGACACATGGGGCCCTAGTGCAGACCCCTATTAAAAATGTGCATGGGTGGCAACCCTAGGTGGAAGCTGCAGCAAAATATGCAATTTCCTGTTGCTAATCCTATCAAATGGACTGCCTTATTTGTTGCATGTTGGAAATGTGACCGTTATTTTAAATATTACTGATACAAATCTCTATCCCAGCAGGAGGCCCTTGACAAAGTTGAACAGCAGTTACCAAAAATTTCACCAGTGCGACCCCATTTTGAGACTTAGTTGCTCAACCCAAGAGCACTAGAAAGCCATACAAAGTGTATCCAATACCAATGGCATCTGGACCCAGTTGGCAGACAGGGCAACCCCCCTCACTCGGGCTCTCTGTCTTTGGATGAGTCAATTTACTTTCTAATGTAGACTGAATGCTAGTGGTTCTTGTTTGGGGGCTAAGAAGCTGTCAGCTGCTGCCACCCGCGGAGGGTGGCACATGGGGTCCCACAGGGTTGGGGGGCAGCGTTCAGGCTCTCGGAGGCCGGTGACGGGGCAGACCCCTGCCACCCTGCCAGATCCCAGGATCTGTCCCTGCGCCACATGCACCATGACAGCCCTGCCGGCAGCACGGAGGGGCGGGACGAACTCCTAAGGCCGCCTTCCGCCAGCTGTATCTGGTACGGAGGCTGTGTCCATACATTCCCAGGCCCGACCTGGCCACCCTCATTCATGCCTTCATCACCTCAAGGCTAGACTACTGCAATACGCTGTACGTGGGGCTTCCCTTGTTTCTGGTTCGGAGGCTGCAGCTGGTGCAGAATGCAGCAGCCCGTCTCCTTATGGGGACGGGAAGGCAGGAGCACATAACACCTGTGCTCCGTACTCTGCACCGGCTGCCTATAGCGTACCGAGCTCGATTCAAAGTGCTAGTGCTGATCTATAAAGCCCTACACGGTCTGGGCCCCTCATACCTTGGGGACCGCCTTGCCCTCCGCACCTCAGAGCGATCCCTGTGGTCCACTGGGGGCGCCTTTTTGGAGGTCATCCGTGTAAAGCGGGGGGCTACAATGGAGAGGGCATTCTCGGTGGCCAGGCCAAGGCTTTGGAATTCCCTCCTGGAGGAAGCCCATCTGGCCCCAGGTCAGTTGGCGGTTCGGCGAGCCTGCAAGACCTGGCTGTTCGCCCAGGCCTTCAGAGGGGAGGGGGGGAGGGGGGGATTGGATTTTTAAAACATTGTTTTAATGAATTTTATTGTGTTTTTGCTGTAAGCCGCCCCGAGATGCCATAGGCATGAGGGGGCAGCTAACAAATATAAATAAATAAATAAATAAATAAATAAATAAATCACGAGGCTCTCCCTACCGCATTGCTCCTTCCAACAACCTCGTCGGCGCAACAGCCAGGTGGGGCATCCACCCAATCTGTGGAGGTGGCATCGCACGCAGTGCATCGCTCTGCAAGGCTAGCAGCCCATCAGGGGGCAGGGCCAGCACTTTAAAAGACGGGCAGAAAGGAAACCTCACTGCTGGTGAATGTGCGCAGACCGGCTGCCCGAAAGCTAAGTGATTGCGTGAACTATTGTATACCTTGAAGGAAGTTTCTTAAGAGTGTTGTGTACCTCCCACTGCCCCGATACGACTGGACCTTGAGTGAGTGTGAGATTGTGTTTTTGTCTGTAGTCCCCGTTCCCCCTTCCCTGGGCTGCCTCCGTTCTGCCCCTCCCTTCGTGAGCAAGTCCCTCTTTTCCTACCCTCCTGCCTTGGGCCCCGCCCCAGTATCCCTTCACATCACCCCCCACCGCTCTCCCTTCCGCCCCAGTGTGAGTATAAGTGTGGTCGAGGTGAGAGGTGCGGGTCTTGCTCTGTCTGTCTTCTTGATGCACCATGATGATAGGGTTCTAGTCCAGACTACTCTAAGATATTTGACCCACACACTATCCTGACGGGCACTCTTCCCCCCATCCGCAGGCCGAAGGACAGGCTAGGGGAGTTTATAGACGAGACAAGAAAGGAGGCTGATCCTTTGATCAGCCGCCTTTCTTTGCGCTCGTCTAAACATTGAGGCAGGATCTTACCCCATGTCTGACCGGGCAGGCGATCCTGCCCCTTCAGACGCGGGTCCCCGAAGTGCCGGCTTCACACCGCACTTCCGGGTTCCCTGGGTGAGTGCGCATGCACGGAAGGGTGGGCATGCGCGCAAAGACTCTGCGCCGTGTCTGAACATCAGACACGGCATACAGAGGAAGGTGGGGGGGAAATGCTGGCATTTAACGATCCCGCTTGTAAGCGGGATCGTCTATAAACGCCCTAGGGCTCAAGGCAAGCGATTGGAGCACGGAGAGTGTCTATTTCCCCTTCCCCACTGACAGAATCCCAAATACTTTTGCTTATTAACCTTCTGAAATTAGCTGAGAATTAACGTTAAGGGGTTGGGGTTTTTTGTTGTTATTTTTGTTTGGTTTCAGGATGTTTTAAAAGGTATTTCTCCCAAATCTTATTCTAAGTTCTGTTCCTTGGTTGGGTTGTTGTTGTTTTTTCCTTCTTGCCCATTGTATTTGAGAAATAATTTTATCTGATGCAATGTTGCACAGAAATAAATACATGAAGTCATTCAAAATGCTACTCACTATGATTTTGAAATTTGAAACAAAAAATGCTACGTGCTCCTAGTCTGGCACCCACAAAAGCATGGGGTCCTGTGTGGGGGAGTGGGTGGTCCACGTTTAAAGCTGGCTCTGGAGGTGGGCCTAATCTGGAAGAAGAGATCCATCTTTTTTACCATTCATCCTGGATAATCATGGGTTTATTATTCCCATATCTAGCTCCGTAGTTCACTCTGAAATGGCTTGAGGAACGAATGAGAACCCCTCCAGACTTCAGAGGAGTTTGGAATCCAATCCAGTCAGCAATGCTGGCAACTCCATTGATTTTATCAGAAGCCTGAAAATTTCCTTCAAGCCTTGGATTTGTGCAAATACACAAGCAAGGGAAGGGCAACAATTTGGCCAGGGTTTCTGTGAATGGGGCTAGGGTTTAGAGATGGGGGGAGGGGGAATTGTTTCAAGTGGGATGTAGCAGAGTTTTATATTTTTCCTGGTTGTATGTTTTGATTTTGTCCGACACTCTGAGCTTTCAGAGAATGACAGGGTTTAAATAAAAACAAGTAAAATCGCAGTCGTCATATACGGGTATAAATGTGCCAGAATGCACCGACCTTTGTCACTGTAGAACGAGAACAAAATACTTGCCAGTGACTATGGAAACCCACCCAACTGCTGGCCGGTGGCTGTTGATCAGACGTACGTGCTGGCATCACCCGCTAACGTCCTGAAGCTAGGCCATGCAACAAAGCCACGGCAGGCCCATGTATTCACAGATGGAGCCCAGGCCACAGGCCCTGCTCTTTCCCCCACTCCCTCCCAGTGGTACCCCATACAGGACCACTCCTCTGGCTCCCCAAGGGGGCAGGGCAACAGGGGAGGGGTTGGGGCTGGTCCTGTAAATGCTGAGAAGGGTGGCTTCTAGAAAACTCTCCTCCGACTGAGGCTCCCCCAGGCCCTCCTTGGTCAGACCCTGGGACAAGCATCCTATTGGTTCAGCCAGCCATCAAAGCTGGACTGTTCTGGAGAAATGGCAGCTTAAATTTCAGCCCTTGTTCTTGCTCTGATGTTCCCGCGGATTGCAGGAAAGCCTTGGATCTAAGGCTGCAGCCAGTCTCCCTCCCTCCTTAATCCCCCCCCTGCCAACCCCTCTCCTTATGAGACCAAACTTACAAAACCCTGACCTTTGTGAAGAATGGGACAGCATCCAACAGGCTGGACTGTGTGGTGCTGTTTAGTCTCCCTTCTCATTGTAGGATATTAGGAAGGAGACTTTCTCCCCTGGGATGGGACCAGTAAAACAACAGGCACACTCCTGACAGCTCGCAACAATAAAGGATGAAAGTTACTTAGAAGTAGAAAATGATTTAATATCCTCAGTGAATTCCTCTTCCCATGCGCCATAGAAGCGTGTGGGGGTGGATAGCCGAGGAAAGACCGTGCTTGCAGACGAGAGAACAGAAGCTTGCGGTTTCTTAAATAAATGACAAAGAGATGTTTATTATTGTAATCTTTTTAAAATGTCTCCAAGCCTCCACTTTCGCCCACAGGAGTTATGAGCAAGGCTGCATTCAGGTTGCCAATATATCCCTTGAATGAGGGAGGATCCTCTGTCTGTTGCTGCTTGACCTATAGGATCTACTCTGAACTACAACTGAAATGGTTATGTCATTTATTACCCACAGGAAATAATACCCACATTTTCGAGCACCGTGTCAGAATAGAAACGCAGCAGGCTACCTGATCACTGATTGGGTACCCAACTACCTGCAAAATTGGTAATTTCTGTTATTGATTTATCGACTTTCTGGTTACTGATCAGTAATCAGGATGGAAAACTGAAAACTCACTCAGGACAGAGACTCAATGTTGATATATTATTCCGGGACCACAAGTTGACATTCTAGGACATCATGCCCCTGAATTGGGCACCAATCGGATACCAGTTAGTCCTAGAATGTTGCAGCTCAAGTTAGCTACCGGAAATGCAATGGATGTACCAGCTCTGCTCTGAACTTCACAGGATGGGCTGTGATTCCGCAAAAAACAGACAAAAATTGGAATTTGCATTTGCAGGTTAGCAGAATTTGTGGCATTCTGTTTTTATAACAAATATTCATTTTGATTCTAATTTTCAAGACAAAACGGATCATTGTCCAGTAGTTTGGCCTGCTGCTTCAAACATGGAGGGCTGTTACAAAGAGGCCTTTTTGTATAAAAACACAGAATCCTATTATTGTCATTTGCAGTCGTGATGATAATTGCATCGTTGCGCCCACAAAAGAATGGCCAAATTCATAGCTTTGTTATTTTTCTCCACTTCCTTATTTTGGTCACTTTGGGTGTTCTGGCATCCAGCATTCTGATTGTTTTGGCAGTACAATTCGGTAGGGGGTTTGACTTTTTGTTTGTGAATGTGATTAGTCGTCTGTGTGAAAGGAAATTTTAAAACCTCAGCAACTAGCACTACTGAAGTGAACAATGTACTGAATACCAAAGTGACCCGAATACAGTTACCAAACATAAAACAAGAGTTACAAACTGAAAGGTCCAGGTTGTCCGCCCAGAGGGTTGCACCTGACTACCCATTAGGGGGCCCTATGAACATCAGGACCAGTTATCTATCTAAGTGGCAGGACTTTAACCAACGTAGGGCCCTTGCATGTTTTTGTTGTGGTGTTTACCCTTCTGCACTTTTGGAGGGCCGATATAGAGGTATACCGCGGGCCGGAAGATTTTGTCGGCTATGTGATCTATTGGAAGTGGACTCCTATGATCACATCTTCTTTCGATGCCCAGCCTTGAAGGGGCCTAGAGATGCCCTATTCAGCAAATTTATTCAGGACCCCTTTGACCATAGGGTCAAGGTGAGGGAATTCCTTGGAGGGGCGGATTCGGTCTAATCCAGGATGGTAGCAAGGTACTGTCAGATTTTCATGCGTTTATGGTCTACACAGCCTGTTCAGGATGAGGGAGAGGGATAGGAGTATTCTGATGGAATTTGTATGGTATTTTTCTGATAACTTGTTAATTATTGACATTTCTCGGTTGTTGTGGGGGGGACACCTGGGTATGATGTGGATTTGTATCAATTCTTGTTTATGTGTTTGCATTATGTATTATGTATATGTGTGTGTTAAAAACCTAAGGTTAAACAATAAAATATAACTAACTAACTAACAAACATAAAATACTGAAATAAAGAACCAGAACTGCTGAAGAACTTGGAAGCTAATCCTGCTTGGTGTCAAATTTGATGTTCACTTGCGATCTTTGTTTCTGCTATTCACACAAATACACACCAGACTTGGAACAAGTACCTGTAAAAACGGGCATAGCCATTGGAATTCTGGTACCTGATTCCACCTGGTAACATCAGATACTAATCGCCGGTATGTGATTAGTGCCCAACAGACTATACTGGACGTACGAATTTACCAGCCTCCTACTGGTTTTCCATTACTGAAATCATTTTGGAAAATGGAAAAGTGGTCACTTCTTGGCAATGGTAATACCTGAGTATTATGGGTAACTGGCTTGCCCAACTCCTTATTGACTACCATTCAGGCGCCTGACAGAGAACCTGAAATTGCTGGTGTTATCGCCACAGGTAAGAAATGTGCTCCCAATTTGAGCTCTAATGCCGGATGTCCTCTAGAGATCCTTGCACGTAGCCCAGAAATGCAGCCGGGCGAAAACGTATAGTTTCTGGACATTTGTGTATATCACAGATTATTATTTTAGGTTGCTTCCTTTCCATTGCTTGCAGGCCCAACACAGAGTGATAACAGACATGATGAGTGGATCCCACTATGACCTGCCTGGGCCAGAACCCACTGTCGTGTCTCTTACCAGGCTGCCAGATGTGGTCCCCTGAAAGCTCACGGACCAACGGTTGCCCAGGTGGACCAATATGGGTCATAGCAGGCCAGCATGTCTATTTGCTCCCCCACCCACGGCTGGGGATTGATAGTTGCCATGCCAGTCTGCCATAGCTGCCCGTCATGGCTCACTGGGAGCAGAACCGCACAGCTGCGCGTTTGTTCCATTCCCCCTTCGGGGGGTGGGGAGGGCTCACCATCCAGTCTGGTTGGGCATACGTTCAATCTGGGCCTCAACCTGACCCCGCCAGGGCCAGACCGCCCCTTCCTGGAGCACGTAACGTTTATTTTCACCCAAAGAAGCTGCAGTTAACTCTGAGCTATTTTTTCAAAATGGGGACATGGTCCTCTGCGCAGAGAGGGAGTGGACTTGACCCTGTGTTAAGTGTTAGTGCTGGAGGTGTCTGCTTGAAGGATCACAGTCCAAGAATGCCGTTCTGTGGAATAATGAAACTTCCCAAGCAGAGGGAGAGACTCCAGGAGGATGAGTAGGTTGGCTGGCTCCAATGCACTGCATCAGCATTAATGACTCCTCCCTCTTTTTATCTGATGTTCAGACGGTCTGAGTCATGCATTTTTATTGGGAAGATGGTGCTTGGTCTATAGGGCTGCAGCTCCCCAATAAAGTCTTTTCCCGAGAGGCAAATGGAGGGTAAGAATGTCTAGTTTAAATGCTTTCACTTTTTAAGGAGCAGAGCAATAGTTTGAGCACAAAAGTGGCAAAACCATCATCATGATCATTGTCATCACAGGGCAAAGGGGGCAGGTGCAGAGATTCTCAAGTCACAGTGAACAACGCGTTCCCGGCTCCAAGTCCCCCATGGCACACACTCCTAGAATTCATGCCAGCAGTTTCACAGCAGGGGCAGGGGCAGTCCAACAGCTTCAAGCAGTTAATGCCAGAGGCATGTGTAAGTGGTGGGCAGTCTCTGTCCCAATCATGCGCCTCCAGGGTAGAATTATCCGTGCAAAGAGGGACAGGGGATGCTCTTGGCTAACTTGGCAGGCCTCGGTGATTGTACCAACTGTTCTGCCTGGCACAGGGGCAACATGGGGCAGATGCAAGGGTGGTGTTACCTCTCCTTATGGCCTAATGCCTGGGCACCCAGTTCCAGAAACCCCACGCTTGCCCCCAGAACGTCTGCCTGAGCATTAGGAACAGGGAACACAGAGAATCAGTACAAAGGTCGAGCAGAGGCAGTTCTGGAGCTGGTAGAGCCTCTTCCCCAGGGTGAGGGCTTCAGGAGGGGGCTAATTGGGAGCCCAGCCATCTGTGTCTGAGCCAAGACAAGAGCCTGGACACCTTTATATAAGACGGGCTGCCCGAATCCCTGTATCTGAGCAGCGTCAGAAACTCGTCCACCTGCATCCGAGCCACATTGGGAGCTCGGCCTATCCGGGTGATCATCACGTTGCATATAGTGTAGTTTATATTTTTATATTACTGTGGTGTTATCATCTGTTGCTCACCGCCCCTTGCTGCCATTGGGCAGGAGGGGGTGGGTTATAAATACTGATCTAAATAAAAAAAGAAAGAAAGAAAGAAAATTCACAGTAAGAGGTTTTTCATTCAATCTGCTTTTTATCTCATGGCAGCTGTTGGTGAATCATTGTAGACTGGCATTCCACAGGACCATGTAGAAGTTGACAAGAGACAGGTTAGAGGCTGTTGGCTCCAGAGGAAGTAGGACCCACTGAAAGCCTAAATTGCAGCCTTGTTTTTTTGGAAGAACATGATGCTCCTTTTTTCTTTTGTTAATGCTGAAGCTGTTTTGACAGTCCCTGTGAGTAATGCTCCAGGTGAAAGAGTGCTTTCCCTAATGGTAACTCCACGGAACAATAACAAGAGTAGGTTGCGTCCTGATCAAGTGTGCACAGAGGTGAACTACTGAATGTCCTGCGGCAAGTTCCATGATTTTGTTTTGCAACACAAGGAACTCCTGAAACCCACTAAGAGCGATAGTTTCTAACATACCAAACAGTCTGAAAGGGCTGAGGTTTGGTGAGATAACCCACCCTCCCAATACACATGGCAGTTTTTCAGAGGTAAGAGCCTCTCTCCGTACTTCACACCATTCTTTGAATAGACAAACACTCTCCCCTACTTTAGTCTCACTTTATCTCCATTGCTCGTGGGGACAGGGGGCAGATAAAGTGCGTTAGGAGGTACTTACCTACCAAAAGAGCTTGTGGAGACAGTGCCTAACTGTATTATCCTCTGACAGGAGAGCATACACACTACTGGTTAGCATGGGCAGGAATCCCATTCATTTTAAAGGGACATAAACCTGTTCTAACTGCTAGTGTGGGCACCCCTCCCAACCCGTTGGAGGAGTACTCTGTTATGGAGAATTGGCTCAGACCCAGTGCCCCTCCTGAACAAAATGGCCCGAACTGACAGAACCAAAAAACTGAAACCTAATCGCCGTCACCCACAAACTCAGTCTCTCCTATCTTCTATTTCATTTCTGGAAACCTTTGGTGCTGATTAATAAAAAAATGCATCAGCAGCAGGAGTCTGGTTTTCTTTGGGTCTCTCTCCTTGTTAACACAGATAAGCCGTAAAAGGTTTCACTCTCATAAAAATGTTTTGAAACCTCCAGTTCCCTTATTTCACTGGGACTGGGAGTCCGTAGGTTGGACCTGAGTCAAAGTTCAGAAGGCAAGAGGGGCCTTGACCATTTCCCGGAAGGAACACTAGACCAATTTAGCCAGGTTGTTACTTTCTTTTTTAATACGATGAGACCCTTTGCCTGCACCCTTTCCCATTTGATCCCAGGTGCAAACCCTTTGCATGGAGCTTAGCTTGAGTTGCTTAGACTGATAATTTTTATTTTTATTTTTTTAAGACAGGGGGAGGGGGGGATCCATTTTAATGGGCGTGAAGAGATTCACAAGAAACTTTGCCCGAGGCTTGTTCTTGTTCTCTGAGAACCTTTCCTCTTCCAACTCGGTTCCCTTGGGGATGGAGAGAAACATTGACATTTGTTTGGGAGAGAAAGGCAGATTGCCGATTTGAGGAGCGTTTATCCCCACCCTCGCTTGAAGGGGGGGAAATAGCATCAAACCCAACAGTTGGCATCCTGATTTCCAGCCCAGCCTCAGCTCTGCCTCGGCAGATGGGTCTGGGATGATCAAGCTCTTGAAAGTGCCACAGCTAGTTTGCTTTCGACACTTAATTTAGAGGAGCGATACAGAGATGTAAGCTCTAAAAGGTACAGTGGGTGTGGCTGCAACCGCACCCACCCCCCATGCCAGCGGGCTTTGCATGCCTCGGGGGGGGGGGCAGGATGTGGGAGGCCATTTCGTCTTGTGCACCAGGGACCATTCCAATCTAGCCACACTCCTGGAGAGAGGAATGGGGGCAGGGGAGCTATGGGGATGATAGAGCCGCTTTATTTATTTATTAATTTATTATTTATTTATTTATTTAATTCTCATTCCTATCCCGCTCTTCTCTTACAACACAGGGCAGGTTACAAGATGTACAAATGTGTTCAAAATATGCAGATTGAAAACCAAATAAAATCCCTTAGCCCGTGAATCTATTAAAAAATACATCAAAAAACCCCAAGTGAGATCAAGTAGAATCCCCTAACGCACACCTCCCAAACCCTACCGCCGCCTGCCCAACACCTGGCCAAACAGACAGGTCTTGCATCACCTCTGGAAGATAAACAGGCTCAGGCTTAGATGAGCCTCCCAGGGCAGGGAGTTTCATCAGTATTGGGCAGCCACCAAGACCACTGGTACTTGCAAGGGGGTGTGCCCAGCTGACCCCAAAGGCGGCCATGGGACACGATGGACGAGGTGGCCTTTGGAAAGGAGGCAAAGCAAGCAGATGCCTTGAATCTAAGGGAGACCATGTTCAGCTGACTGCGACCCACAGCTCCCTCCATCAGTTTCGGAAGCAGGGTTCCGAGTTCAGTCCCATAGTCGGGGCAGGGGTCGAGAGCCCATTCCCACGCTCACTGGACTAGGAGGAATTTCCAAAATGATGCATGGGCCGTGAATGCAGAGAGAGAGTCTGAGTCTGAAAGAGCATCTTGCTCGAGGTGAGGCTGCCGTTTTTGATTCCACGTGTAATTTAGCAAGACATCCTTGTGAGAGGAAAATCCCCCCTCCGGTCCACACTGCTACCACCCGCACCAAGCAATTACAGCCACGTTGGTAATTCAGGAAGATTCACAGCTTCTGTGCCTCCTTCCCCCGTCACCTCAAGACAAAACTACGACCTCTCCCTTTGGGAGGGGAAGCAGCAGCAGGAGTTTTATTTTCCTGCCTGTTCCTATATCTTAAGAATCAACGGAAATGTAAGTGGAATATTAATTTCCCTCCGCACAAGAGTTCAGCAAAGCTTTGGGCTGCCGCAGGGTCTAATGGTTTTGCGAGATAACCTTCTCTGCACAGCAACTCCTCGGACCTAAGGATGGGTCGACAGAAAGGCTAACCTAACCCAGAGCAGAGTCTGAGAGGGATATCATTGTATTAATAGTTATTTCAGAGTAAAGTAGAAGTCTCTTTATCCGGATGCCTCAGGAGATGTAAAAATATCCCCCATAAACGACTGCCCCCATTAAAGGAGAGACGACCTTAGTCTTAGTCAGATCATTAGGAAGAAGTGGTTCCCAGAGTCCTGTTCCAAAGCCACTTTCCTAGTTAGATGGAGCTGCCTTTACCCAATGGCCCTGATCCAGGCTACACTCAGATCCATGCCAAGCAAGTCATTTACACCCAACAGGTTGAGCATTTTCTTTTTGCAGAGATTTTCACTTGGACCGTATGGCCATTTGTTGGCCAACAGTGTTAATGGGATTTTCTTAGCAAATATTCTGTTAATCTGTTATGAGCAGCTCAGTTTAGAGCTCTTTCAGACGTGCAGTAAAGAGCACTTACAAGTGCTGGTGGCTTGATACCAAGGTGAAGAATGCGCGCCTAGGTGACATCTGAAAAGGATGATTGAGCTTGTTGGCGCACTGACAGGCAGGGGCGGCTGGTGGGTTTTTAGTTTGGAGGGGCAGTAAGGCCGTCTGGCCCGCTGGTGGTGAAGCCACCGGCAGGCCGGCGAGCCGGTGGGCCGGCAAGCCAGTGGGCGAAGCCAGGGTGACGGTGGGTGGAGCCAGGGGGTCGAGCCTAGGGGTGGGATGCAGGGTGGGGGTGAGTGGGGGGGAGGGAAGAGCCTAGGGGTGGGATGCACACTGACCACGGGCCTCGCTCTCTACCGCTGCCGTGTAAAAACACCCTCTGTTGCACAACAAACCTACTCTTCAAACCGACCCAAATGAAGAGAACAAATATGGAAGTGACCAAAAAAACTGGAAGGAAACTCCGTAAATTTGCTATTCTCTAAGCACTAGGTACCACTCCTAAATTAATGGATTAATTAAATATCATAGCTAACAGGTCTGAAATTTCATGTGCTGGTTCCTTCAATATTCTTGGATGCAGATTATTTGATCCTTCTGATTTGACTACGTTAAGTACTTTGAGTTTTGCCTCCACTTGTGCTCAATCACCCCACACTCATCATCAGCTATCTTGTCTTCAGAACAATAGTCCCTATTATCATTCTTATTATAAACTGATACAAAGTATTTGTGTATCAATCAATCAATTGTTTATTAAAGCGTGACCAACGGTCATTGCTTAGACATACAGCAAAATAAAACAGACAAACATAATACACAATCAGCAAATGGATACCCAGGTGCCAATAATTAAGCAAAAATAACATATAAAAAAACCAATTTAAATACAATAAAAAGGGAGCGGCCAATTCCTTAAATAGCCATTTTACCTGCCCCCAATAACCCTGGGGGTCAAAACATCCCTCCCAGCTGGATGCAGTGTATATCTACCTACCCTTGGGAATAACTAACCAGGAGATACACTCTTAGTCTAAATCATTATCACTGCTCCATACAAATTAAAGATAGTCACACTAAAAAGAGGGACCCACCAGCTCCTCAATCAGCCCATGGAACTTAACAAAATGGACCTACAGATAGGGTCAGCAGCCATAAGTTCCTCGAATATAGACACCCCTCTAAGAGGGAACTCCCGACCAGCTAAAGCTACTTGCTTAACTAGGCACGGGCTTGGAACAATAGTACAGTGAAAATTATTTATAGGTATAAGCCCGGAGCCCGCCGGACAGTCATCAGTGACCAGACCTCCTGCAAGACTAGGGGGTTGGGTCTCTACAACTCCCTGAGAACCTGTCTTCACTAAGGGGAAACCTAAATTATCCCTTGGGGTACCCCTGGATAAAGGAGAAGCAGCAATTAATGGTTGGGCACTATGAGAGGAAATTAAGGTGGACCCCCCAGACAAGACTGGCTTGGGAGGAGCATCGAGACCCCCTACCATAGCCAACTCCTTAGGGCTATGCTCAGCTACAGAGTTGGCTAAGTTTAGCACCCTCCCCCCAATTCATGAACTGAACCATGGTTACTACCAGAAGATGACTGGGTGACCAACTGAGGTTTTTGTAACAGTGAATGAACCCCTGGTTTGACATACAAGGCGGCCGGGTATACCCCCCATAAGGAAAAAAACCCAGAGTAAGACAGGAGTCTTTCCGCTATCGCCGATGTGCGAAAATAAATGACTAACCGTCTGATGTTACCTTGTACTGGGAGATAGTAAAAACGAGCAATTTGCGAAGGGAAAAGGACCCATCCCACTATGTATGCGATATGTTGGACTATTCGCAGTTTAGACTCCCAGGGGGGGAGTAAACTGGATTGCAGAGGGTAAACTGTAAAAACCAACGCCTCTGACACTAAATCAAGCTTCCAGTTAGAGACTGGTGGCGAATCCACCGAGCTCAACTGACCCAGACCCTGCAAAGCAGCGGTTTGAGTAGCTTGATCCAGTAAGTGGCTTGATCCATTAAATGGCTTGGTCCGTTGGGTAGCATAATCCATTGTAGGCAGGCCGGACCCTCCCATAGCACTACTAGGGCCCCCAATCCGGTGTTCTAACCCATCTAATTGCTGACAAATAGCCTGAAATTTGCCATCTAATATTTTTTTATGTGACATAATAGCCATAAATAATTCTTCCACCTGCTGGAAATAGGAAGAGACTTGGGCCTCCTGCTGTTTAAACAAGGCAAAATCCAATTTAACCGGGGGGCTTGGCGGCT
>QEPC01003503.1:1265888-1281267 GCA_003113815.1 Sphenodon punctatus | reverse complement strand
ATTAGGTTACAAATTACTACTAGTAGGTTTGCAGTTTCACATTTCAATCTGGCCCTGGTGATTTGTTCGTATTAAGCTTGTCCATTTGCTCTAGAATCTCCTCCAGGGTCACACTGATTTGTGGCAGTTCATCCAATTCATCACCTACAAAGTAGGGTTCCGGCGTGGGTTTCTCCCCAACATCTTCCGTAGTGAAGACAGAAGCAAAGAACTCGTTTAGCTTCTCTGCAATGTCCTTACCCTCCCTGAGTGCCCCTTTTACTCCCTGGTCATCTAACGGCCCAACCGACTTCCTAGCAGGCTTCTTGCCTCTGACCTACTTGAAAAAGGATTTATTAGTTGTTTTTGCCTCTTTAGCAAGTCTCCTTTCAATTCTTTCTTGGCCTGCCTTATTAGCACCTTACAGTTACGTTGCCAGTGTTTATGCCCTTTGTATTTTCCTCATTGGGGCTAGCTTTCCCTTTCTTAAAGGATGCCTT
Organism: Sphenodon punctatus; assembly: GCA_003113815.1. NCBI lineage: Eukaryota > Metazoa > Chordata > Lepidosauria > Sphenodontia > Sphenodontidae > Sphenodon > Sphenodon punctatus. The sequence continues at coordinate 1,280,788 of QEPC01003503.1, read as the reverse complement.
TTTGGCTCTAATAGTCTCCTTTGCGTCTCCATTTAGCCACAGTGGTAGATGCTTAGTCCTCCTGCTACCTTTTTTAACTTGTGGGATGCATGTAATCTGGGCTTCCAAGATGGTGGTTTTCAACAGCCTCCATGCCTCTTGCAAACATGTAGTCCTTTCAACTGTGCCTTTTAGTTTCTTTCTAACTAGCTTCCTCATTTTGGCATAGTCTCCCTTTTTAAAGTTAAAAGCCAGTGCTGTACTTTTAATTAACTTTCTCCTTCCAGCAACTATATCAAATTTGATTGTATTATGATCACTCTTGCCTAGTGGCTTGGCCACAGTTATTCCTTGCACTAGTTCCCATGTGCCACTTAGCACTAGATCTAAAGTAGCTCCTCCCCTCATTGGTCCCGGAACCAATTACTCTAAAAAGCAGCCATTTATGGCATCCAGAAATTTTCCATCCCAGGGATGGAGCTCAGGGCACACTTCCCCTGCTCTCACAAACCCTAAGTGGTGGCAGAAATGGCAGGCTGGCTTCTCTTGCTCCTGTGGGAGCCACATGGACACGTCTCTAAGCACCCCTGGCTGGCAAGAGGATCCACGTGGCTCCGAGTCCTGAGCCACCATTTTCCCACCTCCGCTCTAGAATTTGATCCATGATTGTATAAAACCTGAGCTCCGGGTGGGAAATAAACCATTAAATCCAGCTGCAGCACCTGCCCACCAGCAACCTGTGGAGAAAGGGGCCAAATCCTGAGCCGGCAGCAGTTCAAAGTCTCCCTCATGCTGGCCTATCCAGCCAGCTAAGCATGGCCAGCTTCTCAATGGGGATGCGGCGGGGCGGGGCGGGGGGAGCTGCAGCCAGTCTCTCACACCTTTAGAAAGGCTCTGGCATCTTTGGGGCTATCTGTCCCCAACTGGGAGAGACACGTCCGAGCAGCCTGGCCCCTGAGGCTCCCCCAGACCAGCGGGAGAGAAGGGTTTATTTATGTTGCAGCTGGATTTAATTAAACATCTTATAGCCATTCAGTCATTTACATTAAAATATTATAATTACATGATTACATCTAATTAATTGTTAGGAAACTGAGGTCAAGTCAATGAGCCTAGTGATAAGTGCCATCCCCATGGAACAGTGTGAGGGCGGACTGTCTGCACATGCCCTAGTGGAGCTGGGGAGATTGATTGATGCGCCCAGCACTGAAATCTCCTCAGCAGCAAAAAGAGCGGGAAAGTTCTGAGGGCAGCTGTACAGTCTCAGGCTGAGGGCAGCATTGATACACGGGCTGAGGCAAATATTTACTCAGGCTGGGGCTGTATTATACTCAGAGGGGCAGTGTTTATACCTAGGCTGAGGGCAATATTAATATCTAGACTGAGGGCAGTATTTATATCTAGACTGAGGGCAGTATTTATATAGACTGAGGGCAGTATTATACCTAGGCTGAGGGCAATATTAATATCTAGACTGAGTACAGTATTTATATCTAGACTGAGGGCAGTATTTATATATAGACTGAGGGCAGTATTATACCCAGGCTGAGGGCAGTATTTGTATCTAGACTGAGGGCAGTATTATACTCAGGTTGAAGGCAGTATTTATACTCAGGCTGAGGCAAATATGTACTCAGGCTGGGGCAGTATCTATACTCAGAGGCTGGGGCAGTATTTATACTCAGGCTGAGGCAAATATGTACTCAGGCTGGGGCAGTATCTATACTCAGAGGCTGGGGCAGTATCTATACTCAGAGGCTGGGGCAGTATTTATACTCAGAGGCTGGGGCAGTATTTATACTCAGGCTGAGGGCAGTATTTATACTCAGGCTGAGGCAAATATTTACTCAGGCTGGGGCTGTATTATACTCAGAGGGGCAGTGTTTATACCTAGGCTGAGGGCAATATTAATATCTAGACTGAGGGCAGTATTTATATCTAGACTGAGGGCAGTATTTATATAGACTGAGGGCAGTATTATACCTAGGCTGAGGGCAATATTAATATCTAGACTGAGGACAGTATTTATATCTAGACTGAGGGCAGTATTTATATATAGACTGAGGGCAGTATTATACCCAGGCTGAGGGCAGTATTTGTATCCTGTCTCTTATACACATCTAGATGTGTATAAGAGACAGACCAAATCCTGAGCCGGCAGCAGTTCAAAGTCTCCCTCATGCTGGCCTATCCAGCCAGCTAAGCATGGCCAGCTTCTCAATGGGGATGCGGCGGGGCGGGGGGAGCTGCAGCCAGTCTCTCACACCTTTAGAAAGGCTCTGGCATCTTTGGGGCTATCTGTCCCCAACTGGGAGAGACACGTCCGAGCAGCCTGGCCCCTGAGGCTCCCCCAGACCAGCGGGAGAGAGGGGTTTATTTATGTTGCAGCTGGATTTAATTAAACATCTTATAGCCATTCAGTCATCTACATTTAAATATTATAATTACATGATTACATCTAATTAATTGTTAGGAAACTGAGGTCAAGTCAATGAGCCTAGTGATAAGTGCCATCCCCATGGAACAGTGTGAGAGCGGACTGTCTGCACAAGCCCTAGTGGAGCTGGGGAGATTGATTGATGCGCCCAGCACTGAAATCTCCTCAGCAGCAAAAAGAGCGGGAAAGTTCTGAGGGCAGCTTTACAGTCTCAGGCTGAGGGCAGCATTGATACACGGGCTGAGGCAAATATTTACTCAGGCTGGGGCTGTATTATACTCAGAGGGGCAGTGTTTATACCTAGGCTGAGGGCAATATTAATATCTAGACTGAGGGCAGTATTTATATCTAGACTGAGGGCAGTATTTATATAGACTGAGGGCAGTATTATACCTAGGCTGAGGGCAATATTAATATCTAGACTGAGTACAGTATTTATATCTAGACTGAGGGCAGTATTTATATATAGACTGAGGGCAGTATTATACCCAGGCTGAGGGCAGTATTTGTATCTAGACTGAGGGCAGTATTATACTCAGGTTGAAGGCAGTATTTATACTCAGGCTGAGGCAAATATGTACTCAGGCTGGGGCAGTATCTATACTCAGAGGCTGGGGCAGTATCTATACTCAGAGGCTGGGGCAGTGTTTATACCTAGGCTGAGGGCAGTATTATTTATATCTAGGCTGAAGGCAGTATTATACTCAGGTCCATCGAGCCCAGCATCCTGTCTCCGACAGTAGCCAGTCACGGGGGCCTGGGAGAAGCACCCAACAGGTCACCGTGCTATCCATTCCCTGTGGGGCATCCCCAGGCTCCCGACAGTAAAGGGTTTTGTTCCCCAATCCTGTCTGACTACTAGCTGCTAATGGAACTATCTTCCAGAAACTTCTCCAAACCTCTTTTAAACTCAGCTCTACTGCTGGCCTTGCCCACCTCCCCTGGCAGTAAATTCCACAACCTAATTGTACGCTGAGTGAAAAAATACTTTCTTTTGTTTGTTTTTACTCTGTCACCTGTGAGTTTCATGGAGTGTCCCCTAGTTTTAGTACTAGTTGAGAGGGTAAATAACAAGTTCCACACCACTCATGATTTTATAGACCTCTATCATATCTCCTCTCAGCCGTCTCTTTTCCAAGCTGAAGAGCCCCAACCTACCAAGCCTCTCCTCATACAGGTGCTGTTCCATACCCTGGATCATTTTTGTTGCCCTTCTCTGCACCTCTTCTAGTTCCGCTATGTCTTTTTTGAGATGGGGTGACCAGAACTGCACACAATATTGAAGGTGCGGTCGCTATGCCCAGTGATTCTGTTTTTAATAATAGTTTCCACCATTTTGCCTGGCACAGACGTCAAGCTTACTGGTCTGTAGTTTCCAGGATCACCTGGACTGGCTTCTGCTTGTTCTGGGCCCGGGTAGAGGAGTAAGTTAATGAAGCTTCTTAAACAACTTCGGCCTTTTAAAATAATCAATTCAAGCTATGACCATAATATACTATGACTGCATTGTCTGACACATCACACTTTGCTGTAAAATTCCAGCCACACGTGGATGGAGGAGCGAAAGGGGAACGGGAAGTATTTGGAGGGGAGCACCCGCTACCCCTTGGAGTCATCCCTGCCTGAGAAACCAGGGTTCGAATCTCGTCCTAGCCAATGAACTCACTCGGAGGCCTTGGGCAAGTCTCAGCCTCAGTTTCCCATCTGTAATACATATCATCATCATCATCATCATCATCATTCTAATTTTCTATCCCGCACTCTCTCCGAAGACTCGAGGTGGCGTACAACATAATCAATACACTTACTGGGGTTCTTTCCCACACAGGGGACCCAGCATAAACAATATCATAGCATACATATCAAGAACCAACCCCTCAACTAATACTTCCTCTGACCATGCCTACACATCAGGCAACTGGTCCCATCCCTCCCACTACCTATACCCTGCTGCCACCAGGGTATACAGTTGGCTCCATCCCTCTCACCGGGGGGAGTCAGCCATCTCCACTTCCTCTTCCATACAATACAATACCCACCAAACCATAATACAACCCCAACAAAGAAGCCCACCTTGGTCCAACACCGGCCAAGGCAGACCCCTGAACAATATTAGATGATCAAACATTAATAATTAAACAGTTCCCCCATACCCAACCACTCCCTCCCACCTAATTGCAGCAATCAAACCCCTCCACCCCCGACTGGCCCCAAAGGGCCCCTTTTGCCGTAGCCCTTTGGCTCGCGGCCGCCGGCCCCGCAACCGCCAGCGCGTTGTTTTTCATGCCGCTGGGGGTGTGTCCAGGTGGGAGGGGTAGGGCAAGCAGCTGCAGCCACTTACAGTTCTCTGTTTCCCCCCTACAGGTGTCTCTCTTCGACCACCAGAACCAGTACCGCCCAGAGCCCGCTCCGCCGCTGCCGCCAAGGATGGTGAGTGGGGCTTCTCGCCCGGCCGCCAGCGTGTTGTTTTTCATGCCACTGGGGGGGTGTCCAGGTGGGAGGGTGGGAGGGGTAGGGCATATGAGAATACGTATGTGTTCCCCTCATCCTTATCCATCTTAGACTGTAAGCCCGCTGGGCAGGGACTGTCTCTGAAACTCTGTGCCTGTAAAAAGTGGGTGCATGCCTAATTGTGCTCTAGAAATGATTCGTACTAGTAGTAACATGGATGTAATTGCTTTGAGAGTTGGCAGAACCTCACAATTAGACAGAGCTGACGCAGGTCACGAGTTTGCTACCTGTGGGTAATACTCACATTTTTTAGTCGTCTATCGGGCGCCCGATTGGTATTCAAGTACTGAGTCGGGCACCCAATTACCCCAAATACCAGCTATCGCCATTGCTGAATTAGCAGTTTACCATTTTACTGATCGGTAAAGGATAAATCGGTACTAGAATTCAGAAAATTGGTATAATAATCATAAATGGCTACAGCAAATATCCCCCCTTGCTGGTGTATATCTTTATTTTTACACCAACTGGTAAATCTATTCCTGATCATTTGGGGGCAAGCGGAGGCAGGAAGCTTAGTGTGGAGACTGCACATGACAGCTCTGACTAGAAAACGCACCGAATCTCTGCAAATAATTAAACGCTGGAATGCCAGCCCTTGCCCGATGAATGCAGAGGAAGCTTCGGCGTCTTGGAACGCTGTCGGGCGATTATGTCACATCGGATCTTTAATTGTTCCATCTGAAGATGATTTATCTCACTTCCTCATCACTTGCTCCTTCTGGCTCCTTGCAAATTGGAAACAGCTCTTAGTGACAGTCATTCCTTTTGCCCCCAATCGCGGTCTGAGGTTGCAGAGAGAAACGCCTCGGCTCAGGAAAGCTTTCTGCTTAGCCCCCTTTGAAAAATAGCATCCTTAGCTCTCCCTTCCCACCCACTGATGGGTGAGCCTCCAAAGCTTGTGGCTTTGGCCAGGCACCCAAAGTCTCGATGTTATCTGGCCTAGAGACCTCAAAGAGATTTCTGGTCCTTTTGCTTCCTAAAAGAACTGAAAATAAACTCCCAGCCATTTCCGAACCCTGGTGATTTGGGGCCAAATCCTGTGTGATAGCTGGAGGAGGAAACAGCCACAGATCAAGAGGAGGCGGTGGCTGATGGGAAGCAGTATCTGGCTGCTGGCAGATCATCTAACAACAAGGTTTGATTAGCTACTAGCAACCTAATCACAGACATTTCCAAAGGACCCCGCTTGCGCCTTTGTTTGCAAGAATTGTCAATCGGCTTTGCCATCTGGGTACATTTTGTATCTAAATTTTCACAGCATTGTCACTGACAGAACAAACCAGATCCTTGCCCCCATGGTCTCCTTGGTAAATAAGTCAGAAATGTCCAGGAATCAGTGAAGTTCAAGTTAAACATTTTCTAGAACTCTATTCTGTGAAAAAGGGGACAGCATTAAAGATTAACCTGTCAATCCATTTTACATGACCCTCTCTCTCCTAAAAGATGAATAGATTCTTGGGAACAATTTATAACTAGATAATAGACTCTGCTTCACCCACACGACCGCTCTTCACTAATCAGATCAGACGTTAAATAAATTCTTTTACCAAGCTTCAATATCTAAAAGCTTTGGGATTCAGGTTTTTGATTGGGATTTCTGAACTCTGCTTCGCTAATTGAGAAGAAGAGTCCAAGAACCTTTGTATTGGGTTTGCCTTCTGCATTCCGAATAGTAAGCTAGGTTGCCCCTTTATCTCTCTGCTGACTTAACCATATGATTAGGTACCCTATAGATTTGCAAGCCCATAGGAAAATGAAAAGATCATCAAATATAATTGTGGTAGAAGAAACGTCTATATCCTGATACGTGCGGGGATAACATAGGAGAGCAGTGTTCAGATATGAGAGAGTTAGAGTCCGGATGTGGGAAGTTTCTCAGTCTGGTTCTTTACTATTGGATCATTTACGTAACCAATAGAATTGGGAATCAGGAAATTGAAAAATCAGTCCCAGAAGTGCCCAATTGTCCAAGTATTCAGGTGCCCAGGTAACCCATCGGGTAGTCCATGCAGTACCTCAAAAAGCGGGTCTTACCCGGCTATGGTTACTAAATTTCAGCTCTCTACGTCAGCGTCCTGAGTCATGGGGAGGTTGGGTGGAAGCAGGTGGCTAGTTGATAAAGACAGATCTGTTTCCCACAAGAGCCAGTTCCTTAGAATCAGCTGCTCTGGGTTTTACCCAGTTTAACTCTTGGGCCCCCTTTGAACTTGGCCTGCCTCTCTTTCCCTGGTATTTCTGGTTGCGTTCTCAGACAGCTCCTCCACTGCGGAGTTTCTGATCCCTTTGAGGGAAACAATCCAAATCCTTCATGTTTACAGGGCGAAGGGCAGGCAGAATCGCCGCATGGGGTGCTGAGGCATTCAGCCCATCTGGGCTCCGTGCTCTTAGCTTTCGCAGCCCTTTTGGGGGCCTTTGTTGGTTTCACTTCGGAGCTGCGAGACGTGTCTGGCAGCAACAACGGAACAATCGACCACGGTTCTTTCTAAAATAACACCCTGATCAGCTGGGGCACTGAACCGCTTCTTGAAAGCAGACGCTACCATGGAAATTTCCAGAACCCCCCACATCCTTCATGCTTTCAGAAAATTGCCTGGCCTTTCTGACTCAGTTTCTCCAGCAGTCTTGTTTGAAAAGGACTGGTAGTAGATCGTGCTTTTCAAATTCACAAATCCATTGGAAAGATTTGCTTCCTCTCCAGCAGGACTGGGGAACCTTTTCATTTCATTTTTATTAGGGGGCCAGGTTGGCCATTTTAAAATGGCCAGTGGGACCACCTCCCAACTTACAATTGTCCTATTTGTGAATCACTCATACAGGAGAGTTGTGTCCGTGCTAAAACAGGGTTCTCTGGGATAGCAATGGGGAAATATTTCTGGGCTTCAACACGGTGGGCTGCAGAAATATATGGGGGGTGGGGGGAAGAGATAGAAGGAAGGTGTGGGGAGACAATGCATAGAAGGAAGGTGTCATGGTGCACAAGCTGAGTATTTACTCCTTACTCATTGGGGCGCCACTGTCACGGGTTTGGGAGTCCGCACCCCCACTTTACCAGGTTTGAGTGACTCAGTTTCCCTTGCGCACAGATCTCTTGAATCAGTTCTATCTCTGGCTAATTCAAGTGTGCCACAATGAAACTCCTTTGTCACACAAGGGCCCGATCCTTCCCGTTTACAGACTCTTTACTCTCTGGGTTCGCAAGAGCTTGAGGGCTCTTGTAGCTCACTTGTGTTCCAATATTAGACACTTTCCACTTCTTTATAAAGTAAGAAGTATATTTATTGATTACATACATAAACAAGATAGTTAAACAGAGTGGTAATTAGAAATCAAAGGTAAATATAACGCATTCCTAACTTATACTGGTTGAGTTCCTAAGTTATTCATCTTACCCCTAGCAAGTCCACAAGTTCTGGTTTCTCAGCCATAAAGGTAACGTCTGGCTGGGCACTTGGCTTGTGAGAGCGGAATCTCTCCCTCAGTTCATGCTGCCCTAGCCTGTTGCTGACAGGCTGGTTATTCGTATGTAGATGTCTCTCCAGCAGCTTTGCAAGCAAAAGTCTCTCTCCTATCTTTCTCCCATTTAAATAGGAATTCAGTTCCTTTGTCTTGGATTTCCCACCTCGGGGATCATGGTGATCATGGTCCAGGTCACGTACACAACCCAGGTAAACATGGAAGTTCATTAACATCTCCATAGGCTGTCTAGCAAGCCAGATGTTTTGAATACACTTTTTGTAGACTGGTGACGTGTGAGAGGACTAATTTGAGTTCTACAGTTCTCAGAGTTAATATTACAAACATGTGGAACCTTTGACATTACATAGTGTACATGTATAGTATCATTACATACATGTGAAACCTTTGGTGCCCCACCTTTACCAAACATGTAGTCCTGTGTTACACGTGTGTGACCCCATGTTTCTCCGTGACAGAAGGTGTGAGGAGACCATGAGTGGCTGGGTAGGTGCTTAGGGCAGGGAAATAGAGGGGAGAATATTCTGGATCATAGATCTTCAGATTCCCCTCACCAGCCTATGAATGACCAGTCACTGCGCTGCTGTAGGGAAAAGGGATTCTGCCTTGGAGCAGGGGCTGGATTAGATGGACAAGTCTCTGTCTGCGATGCTGTAGGGAGCGGGGATTCTTCTTTGGAGCAGGGGCAGGACTAGATGGACGAGTCTCTGTCTGCGCTGCTGTAGGGAGAGGAGATCCTGCCTCGGAGTAGGGGCTGGACTAGATGGACGAGTTTCTGTCTGCGACGCTGTAGGGAGAGGGTATCCTGCCTTGGAGCAGGGGGCTGGACTAGATGGACGGGCCTCTGTCTGTGATGCTGTAGGGAGAGGGGATCCTGCCTTGGGGCAGAGGCGGGAGTAGATGACTCTTGCAGTCCCCTCTGATTCTATTATTCCATCTCTATTATGAACCAGACCCCACGGCATCCAGGGTTGGGGGTCGGGAGTAGGTTTTGGTCACCCTTGCACCTTTGCCTGCTGGAAATGGCATTTTCCCAAGGAGCACAGAGCTCACTCTGTACGTTTGATTCCTTCTGTTTTAAAGTGGGGGCAAAATGTGGTTAATAAAAACGCAGGTTAAAAAACGGCTGGTCGGGCTCGGGGCTGCACAGACCCTTCTGTGAGACGTGCAGGGATGACAGTTCGGACTGGAGACCTGAGGTTTTAGTCTTGCTCTTGTTGTAGTGAAAGGCCATGCAAGAGTGGGGGCAGCAGAATTAGGGGGCAATCCTCCTCCCCCCCTTCAGCCCCCCAGCCCTTCACCCTGGCCTTGCACTGCCAGTCCATAGAAGGAGACAATGCTACTAAGCAGGGCCAAGCACACAGGGGTTCCCACCAGGCAAGAGTCACTGCTGTGCGTAGTCCGCCCTTCTCCTGGGGCCCAGCCTCTGCCTGGAAGCAGCGCAAGACACTATGTATCCCAGCATGCACAGCTTCACCACTGCCCTCATTCACCTTTCCCACAGGAGACAGTGGGTGTGAACGAGAGATTTCACCCCGACTCTGTCTCTGGAGTCCTTCGCTTTTAGCGTCAGCTGGACACTGCCCCTCTGGCGGTAACTGTAACAATTTATGTACCTCTGCAAGGCTAGAAAGGGCTGATAAACAATCAGACTCTTAAAGGAGCATTCTCCTGATGCAAACTCATGGGGTAACTGCATTGATCACTTCACCCCTTTGTAATTCAGTGGCTGATGAAGGCTGCTTCTGAGTTGCATGAATTATAGCGATTGTAAGGAATCCCCATCCAGGATGTTGGCTTTCCTCCTGCTGCTGGCAACTCTGTAAATAATGTTTAGTGTCAAAACAATTGCTGTGAAAGCTCCAAGCAGCTTGCATGATCTGTGTGCAAATAAAAAAAATGCAGGCTCAGTACAGTGACCAATGCCAAAAGCTTAACCGGATTTTCAGCCCCGGGTTCTAGTGGAGACTGGGTGACCAGGAAAGTTTCCTCGCACATTGGCTCCCTCTGCGTTACCCACTCCGGGACATTGCGAGGTCACAGAAAACGCTACATGGAAACAGTGGATTTGCCAGAGCGCTGGGCTCCCACACAACACCTGCCATCCAGAAGTCGGAAGGAACCAGTGAAAACCTCCCACACAGTGCCGCCCATGGCTCTACTATCCAGTTTTAAGACATCTGTCCCCGCACACTACAGGCCGTGAGCAACCTCAACAGGGCTCATGCTCTCTGAGCCTGGCTCACAAGGAGACCCGAAATGAGAACCCCAAAAAATGAGGAAACCCATCGAATTTCCAGTGCTCAGCCTGACCCGACACCTTTGAGTACTAATAATCGGTAGCTGATTCGTGCCTGGCAGGATACCCCCTCTCCCAATTTTCTGATTTCTGGTCCAGCAATAATGACATCCAATACCAATTTCTCAAGTTTCTGTTCAGATTGCTTGAGTTTCTGTCCAAGTTTTCACTATCTTCTCAAACCAATTGACTGATCAGTAATCGGTACTGGTCATTCTGGGTTTGGGTTGTTTTTTTAAGTAATCGGGTACCCAACTGGCACTTGGGTAAACCACCAGGCTACAATGCCCATAACTGCAGGCATTATACCTTACATAATAAATCAGGCGTTGGTTTCAAGCTGGATGGAAATTGACTAGATGGGGATGCTGGGTCACAGGATTACACTTACATCTCAAAATGGGGTCATGGAGGCAGAAAGTTTGTGAACCATTGCCCCAACTTAAAGCCTGGTGTTACTGAGGAGAGTCCAACTCATGACCTGTCAACGTGATCCTCAAGCTACTTAGAGGCAACTTTAGCCCATTGCACCAACATGAGTCCCATTGAAATGAAGGAGGGCCAGCACTTGAGGACCGCACTGCCTGCCTTCACTGAGGAATCATCCCACAGTCAGCAGGGTGGGAAGACATATGGGGTCACCACCACCCTCCCTCACCCCACATTCCAGAAATCCAGGGCAAGCTGTTTGTGTGTCCTGCAGCTTGTCCAGGGGTGAGACACCAGCTGAGATGCTCTTTGGCTTGCTCCATCTGTGATGAAAGATGGCGTTGATGATGGACTTCTCAAGTGGTTCTCCAAACATTTTTCTCATCGTCCAAGGAGCTGTTGTCTGAAGTAGTAGTGTGCCCTGGAATGGAGGATAAGAAGATGCCCTTCTCTCCTTTCCTTCTTAAACACAGGCTGAGCCCCTCGTGTGGACGCACGTGGCCAGAGTCTGGGGTGTCATGCAACTGGATGTCTCTCTCAAGAGAGACCAAGGCTGGAGCAGCGGGAGTGTTGATGGTTGGGTATGAGCCAAACCAGAAATTTGTCTTCAGCTGTGATTGCTAATTTGGTTGTTGCCAGTACATAGATTTGAGCAGAAAATGTCCTCTGTTCTAGGAAGGTGATGTCTGTAATAAAGAAATCCGCATGTGAGGCCCTGGAGGGGGCTTTTGTTGGGAGAGCGGTTTTCAAACAGATGCAGACAGTAATTATCCAGAAACCAAAGACAAATCAAAACGAAATGGCGGCAAATAAAAATGCAAGATTGGAGAGGACAGCTGCAGCCTTAACCACAAGACAGACCTAGAGGCAACAGCAAAACCACAATGACAGCCAGGCTGGAAAAGGATTCAATACACAAGAAAGACTCTCCTCCAGCGCCTTTCACCACCACAAAATGAGGACTGTAGCTAACCCCTTGGGACTAAATCAAGTGATAACAGAAGACGAATTGATGGCCAAATTGTAATGGAAAGGATCCAGACTCAGGACTTCTGGATTCCAAAAATGTGTGTATGAGCATGTGTGCATTATTCCACTTGCCTGTCGTAGGACCCTGATCAAGTAACCTAAGCTCAGTTTGCTTCAGTCTAATACCACATTCACACCTGATGCTGTGGCACTGTCAAAATGATACACAGGCAAAGATGCGGCAGTGGGAAGAAGCCCGATGCCAGCAGTAGCACCGGTGCGAATGGGGTTCTGCCGCAGCTTTACTTGCACATGACAGGGCTGGATTTTGAGAGAACCCACCTCCCAGCGTTCAAAAAGGGACAGATGCAAGCCCCCCCCCCCCCGCCCACCCACCCCCCTCGCCCCAATTAACTTGAAGACCTGGCCTTCAGATTTCTCTTTCAAAGAATTTCTACATCAGCTACAGAAGCAGCAGCCATTTGCTGCCTCATGGAAGTGCTGGCCATATTGCCTTCTAGTTAAAGAGCTCCTCCTCCTTGTCATTCCACCCCATCCCTTCTCATTTAACTTATTCCCTTGCCCTCCTTGCTCGTCATTCTCCAGCTCCCCATTCAACTGTCATTCCTATCCAGCTGTCATTCCTAGTCCCCTTGAACCGTTCATTGTCATTCCATCTAGTTCTCTCATTTCAGTTTATAATTTGTAGCAGGGAGAAGTCCTGTGGGGAGGCTGCCCCTTTAAGAAGGGGGATGTGTGGGCCAGCCAGAGGGCTGAGTGCTGTGGGGAGTACAGTCTGAGAAACCCCTGTGACAGAGTAGACACAGGTTACTGGCCCTTTAAGGCTGAAGAGTAGAAGCCTGGCCATGCCCACTCGGCTGTGTATAAGAAGAGAGCAAGGCAGAGAGGAGAGAGTCTCTGCCAGGGAGCCGAAGGAACAACATCTCCCTGAGAACACCTTTCTGCTGTACGCTCTCCAGGGTGCTGAAGACTAGAGAACCAGAGGGACCCAGGCAAGTGGGAGAGGCTATGCACAGGAGGGAGCCTCTTGTCTGAGGAAGGCTTGGCCAGAGCCTGGGAGTTTAAGGCCTGGATGGATGGACTTTGGGGGGTTGAGGTTGTGTTGCTCCTGAGTCTGCAGAGATGGACCTGGGCCTGCAGGGTGGAGGCAATTGAGCCAGCAGCCCCAGGTATGCGGGACACGGGGTGCGTCCAATAAAGGACTGTGGATTAATACCCTCTGGACTGTGTGGTGTGTCCTGAGAGGGTACCCCCTTCCTGAAAGGAGGGGGTTCAGTCGAGGCTTGAGGCTGAAACAGCGTAGCAGGGTGTGAGCTAATTCCCCAGAGTGTGACCCCAGCACCCCGTGTGGCCCTGGGGGACCACCCTGCCACACACTTTTCTCCTTCCTTGCATTATCCCCTCTTCTCTGCATTGATCCTTGCCATCACCATCACACCTGGTCACTTTTGCCCTTCTCTGAGATGCAATTCCTTTGTATTTCTTTACAGCCCATTAACGTTTATTTTCATTCCATCATCCCCCCTTTTTTTCCAATTGGCATTCCACATCATTCACCTGTCTCTTTGTCTCATCGAAACAGGACTTTGTATGCCTTCCACCCGCAGGTGTGCCAAAGGATTCAGCATCACTGGTGGGTGGAACCATCCTGCCGGATACAGGACTCTTGGAAGGGTATCGGTCGGAGAACAAAGCCTTTTTCATATGCTTCAACATAGCCCTTAACAAGTCAAACTTAATGAGCAAGATATCTGTGACCTCTTGTTTGTAGAGTGAAACAGGTACTGGTGGGGAATCGCTGCATTGTCCAGTACCTGATTTCTTGACAAGTTCCCTGCTCAGTATTTGGGTACCTGGATGAATACCCTAAAAATCAGTCATTTCTGGTACCAATTTTTCAATTTTCTGGTTACCAATCAGTAAATCAGGGCAGAAAACCAAAAACTCAGGACCAGAAGTTGGCATTCCGGAACATTCTGAACATCGGGTACCTAAATCATGTTGCAGTCAGGTAACAATTCATACCCGATATTGTTGAGTTGGTACCGGGAATACTTGTTCTTGTGGGTATTTCCATCTCGTTGTGGGCTCAAATTAGTGCCCCTTTGGTCACCCCGCCCCCCAGTTGGCCCTAGGCACTCGTCTGACAGCCTACTGCCTGCTCCCCACCCCGCCCCCTGCATTAGTCCTAGACTCCCCCATGAGGACACTGCTCCCCGTAAAGAGAAAATGTTATTTCCTCCAGGATAAACACACCCAGCTCCTGGCTTCTACCATTCCTCACAAGACTAGCTTTCCAGACCCTCCATCACCGTCTTGTCGCCCGCCTCTGAACCGGCTCTAATTTGTCAATGTCCTTCTTAAACTGAGGGCATCCAAAACAGACTCCCTCTTCTGGGTGTGGTCTGACCAGTGCTTTGGTCTCCACCCCTGGTGCCAGGAAGTCTGGTCTTCAGCTGCCTCCCCCATCCAGTCACGTTTTTTCCGCCCAAAGTCACGTTTTTTCCCCATCCCCAAACTCATCTGAACTCACCTGAACATGACCAAACTGTTCGGCTGTTTTCGAGTTCGGTCCAGAAATATTTTTCTTTTCCCATTCCAAAGGATGGTCATCCTTGCTGGAAACCATAATTGTGGTTTTAAGTCTTTTTGGTTTAGTTCAGTGAAATATTTGGCCCACCTCCTTCTTTTATTCATAGTTTCTCCTGCGTAATCTGGGAAGAATTTGATTTTTCTTCCCTGGTATTCCAGGGATTTATTTCCCCTGGCCAGTCTCAA